>SJYA01001319.1:82706-111688 GCA_006410615.1 Neotragus moschatus
CTGGATCATGGAAAAAGCAAGAGAGTTACAGAAAAACATCTATTTGTGCTTTACTGACTATGCCAAAGCCTTTGACTGTGTGGATCACAATCAACTGTGGAAAATTCTGAAAGAAATGGGAATACCAGACCACCTGACCTGCCTCTTGAGAAATCTGTATGCAGGTCAGGAAGCAACAGTTAGAACTGGACATGGAACAACAGACTGGCTCCAAATAGGAAAGGGAGTGCATCAAGGCTGTATATTGTCACCCTGCTTATTTAACTTCTATGCAGAGTACATCATGAGAAACGCTGGACTGGAAGAAACACAAGCTGGAATCAAGATTGCTGGGAGAAATATCAATAACCTCAGATATGCAGATATGCATATGCAGAAAGTGAAGAGGAACTAAAAAGGCTCTTGATGAAAGTGAAAGAGGAGAGTGAAAAAGTTGGCTTAAAGCTTAACATAAAAAAAGAGAAATCCTGATATTTTAGAATGTATATTATGGGAATAAGTCTGGTAGAAATCTTTCTATTATTAAATTCTAATCCTGTTATCTTAAAGTGTAAATTGCGGGAGTGGATCTGGTAAAAGTTTACCACTTTGAGACATTCTTTTCATTGTTGTAACAACTTATTTAAAAAGTATATAATTCTCTTCCTAAAACTAATGAGGGGAGCACTCTCCATCCCCTTTCTGATGTCTATGTCAGAAGCTTTCTCTGTCCCTTTTTATGCTTTAATAAAATTGTTATACAAAAGCTCTTGAGTGATCAAGCCTGGTCCCTGGTCCTGAAGCTAAATCTTCTTCTTCAGAGATCATGAAGTTCTTACTACCTTAATATTGTATATGAGGGTGATATATATAACTGCAAGTGTGGGGCTAATATGCATTACATAAGTTGTTAAAAGACTATTGTGTTGAAACAGGAGTTGACTGACACCATAGTTACACTTAACATCATTCACTTTTTCACTTTTTTAATATATCAGTACATTGGACAGCCCTCTATCTCCTTATGTGTGCTTTCCTAGGAAACTGGAAAACTAAGAAATTAGAAAGTGTTGAAGTAATTAATGAGCATATTTGAGGTGTTGGAACTTATCCTGAAAGCAGTTTGAGATAATCATAGTCTGATATGATAATACCACTGAAGATGAGCAAAGGTTTTGGTAGAAGTGATAAATACATTAAAGAAATGGTATGAGTGATTTAGGTCTGTGAATTAAGTGAGATCTATGTAAAGTTCCTCTACTGTTTGAGCTCTGCAATTCAGTATCATAGTATTTGAAAGAAGGAAGACTAAGGCAGAT
Organism: Neotragus moschatus; assembly: GCA_006410615.1. Classification (NCBI taxonomy): domain Eukaryota; kingdom Metazoa; phylum Chordata; class Mammalia; order Artiodactyla; family Bovidae; genus Neotragus; species Neotragus moschatus. The sequence goes on from SJYA01001319.1 coordinate 84,005, forward strand.
TACTCCAACTAATGACAGGAACTCAATTTTGCATGAATTATATATAAGATACAAACTGCTCTGTTTGAAGTCTTTAAACCACTTCAAGTTATTATGATGAGAAATGCTCATTTGGAATGTGGGACTAATTTAGATACCATATTTAATCATTGTTTTCCCCCTTCTATTTTCTCTCTGTTGTCAGAATTTAAATACAGCAAAACTGGACCAAATGAGTAGTATGGTTCTTTATGGCATCTAGGGGGGAAAAAGACAGTCTAGCGCTAAAATAGAAAATAACACTAACAACAAACAACTTCAGGCGTCATTGTTAAGTAATCTTAAACATCAGTGAAATACCTCTCTGTGGTTCATTATATTATAGAACAACGTCAACTGTTTAAGAAAACAAACAAACAAAACCATTGCAATGAGAATATCGACAGCACTAAATTTAGTTATTTTTTTTGCTCTTGTAAAAAATTTCTTTAGAACAAGGACTGGACAATAAGATGTTTGAAATCCCCGAAATTATAAGCTTTTTTTTTTTTTTTTTTGTGCAATGAATCTCTATAGCCATTATAAATTCTCAAAAGGGTATATGACCCTAAAATCATTGAAAACAAGTCATGTTAGGATTATTTCTCAGGTGTGAATGTTTTGTGATTGTATGTAAATCTGTTATGTGCCTTGGGATAATGTGAGATTAAATTGGGATATGCAAATCAAACTAGCTTTGCAGGTAGCCTGTATGGCATACATCAAGCTTGACTTTTATCTTTTGCTTCATTCATTGTTGACGACACTCCTTAGGGGACAAAAGAGATTTGCCTTGTGAAGCTGGATTTTACTTGGTTTTCTGTGTAGTATAAATATTTACCTTTGGGTTTTCCTTTTCTTTTGAGGTCAAATGAACTCTGACATGAAGCACAAGAGATGCAAAAATAAGCACTGAGAGGATGCCACTGCTTATGTGTTCTGTGTTTACCCTGCATGACAAAGCTCAGTCCCAACCTGGTTAAGCCTGCGCGAGGTTCTGATGTGGTCAGAGGTCCCTGGATATCACTTTGTTTCCAGGGTTGCTTATTTACTATTATTGCTTTATTTTTGATCTTTATTTTTTACCCTTTGAAAAAGTGGTGGTTTCTTTTTTCTTCCTCTTTCTTTCCCTCTCTCTCTATTCCTTTCCTTTTCTCTCAGTAATATCCTGTTGACTTCTGGCAAGATCATAACCTAAGGTTGTATTCTTTTCGTGCTCATTTTGACATCCTCATTGAAATTATCGAAATATTTTTTAAATTGAATTTTAAAAAGTAGTGACACTAAAAACCAGAAAATTCATTATTGGTCTCCCCTTAATACCAGAATATGAAAGAATTTTGCCTGGGAACATAGGTAGAAGAGGAAACTTAATTCAAATAGGTCAGGAAAGGGATGGAATTTAGACCCATGACAATCATGAGTACATAAGTTTCTTCATCAACCTAGGAATCAAAACTTCAGTTTACTCCCAGCTTGGTCATGTTAGGGCAATTGTTGCTCTTGTTCAGTCACTAAATTGTGTCCAACCCTTTTTGATTCCATGGACTGCAGTACATTAGGCTCCTCTGTCTTTCACTGTCTCCTTAAAGTTTGCTCAAATTCACGTCCATTGAGTTGGCGATGCCATCTAGCCATCTAATTACAGTCTGGTAAAATTTTAGATAATGCTGTCAGTAAATCCTGGGTAAGCTAAATGAAGGAAATTCTTAGTATAAAGCTAAAGTTAACAGTCATGACTGTTGCTGACTCTAATTCTGTTCTACTTTACCCATTACTTGATATCTGATATGCAAACTAGCAAAATAAATCCAAATTACCTTCTTTCAAAACTAGCTTAATTTCTTGGACTCAAAGAGAAATTCCTTAATATTTGGAAAACACCACCTCATTTCCAATATTGGAACCTGTCCCTCTGTAAGGAGAATTAACAGAGAAATATCAGCTGTAGCAAACGCATTTCAAAGCAAAGAAAAAAAAAAAAAGTCTATAACACGGGCTGGCAAACTTTTTCTGTAAAGGACAAAATAACAAATATTTTTTCTTGTTGGTCAGAAGACCTCTGTTGCAATTACTCAACTCTACCTTGGTGATAGAGAAAACTATAGATAATATGTAAACAAATGAGAATGGCTCTGTTCTTATCCAAAAGTCTACAAGCAATAAATGCTGGAGAGGATATGGAGAAAAGGGAACCCTCTTACACTGTTGGTGGGAATACAAACTAGAACAGCCACTATGGAGAATAGTGTGGAAATTCCTTAAAAAAACTAGAAATAGAACTGCCAATAAAAAATTCTTTAACATAAGTCACAGGAGAGATATGTCCTGCAGGCCATGATTTTCTGACTTCTGCTTAATGAATTAGTATGAATATTTTTTAAAATCCAAGTAATTGAAAAATTTGGAAAATTTCTCATTCACTGCCATAATTCAGCAGGCACTTGATTATATGAAAATAAAGAAGACAGTAATGAAGATGGAAACATAAACGTTAAACTTAAAACTACAGTGCATTTGCTGAACATCATTCTATATATTGCATGATATTGAGTTGACATAATTTTTGAATAGATATAATGGCAATATCAAATGCTGGTAAAAATAAGAAGTTAGGTCTCTCTTTTTCGATGGGAATATAAAATAGTACCAACACTCTGGGAGTGTCTTAATAAACGATATACCAAACTATCATATGTAGCCTAGCAATAGGATCATTGAACATTTATCCCAAAGAATGCTGAAATCTTTATGCAAAAACCTGTATGTAAATATTTTGGCAGTTTATTCAGAAGCAATTCAGTTGTCTTTCTCTGGTAGATAATTAAACCGATCCATTTTTACTATGGAACACAGAATATAATTTTTGGTAAAGAATCCACCTGCAATGCAGGAGATATGAGACCCAAGTTCAATCCCTGGGCTTGGAAGATCTCCTGGAGAAGGAAATGGCAACCCATTCCAGTATTCTTGCATGGAAAAATTCCATGGACAAAGGAGCCTGATGGGCAACAGTCCATGTTGTTGCAAGAGTTGGACAAAACTGAGCAACTAAAACACCACCACCATGCAACATAGAGTATAAAGTGAAAAGAAATGACTGTGAATACAGAAAACAACCTATAACCTCCAGAAAATTTTATTGACGAATAATGGCCAATCTCAATGTTCTCAAAAGATTACATACTGTGTGACTGTATTTATCTGTGTGTTTGTGTGTGCTCAATCACTCAATTGTGTCCAACTCTTCGCAATTCCATGAAATGTAGCCCACCAGGTTCCTCTGTCCACAGAATTTTCTGGGCAAGAATACTGAAGCAGGTTACCATTTCTTTCTCCAGGTGATCATTCCAACCCAGGTTTTGAACCTGTGTGTCTTGCATCTCCTTCAATTTCAGGCGTATTCTTTACCACTACGCCAATGGTAAAGCTCCTATTTATATAACATGCTTAAAATTATAAAATGATAGAACCAGATTATGGATCAGTGTTTGAAAGGGGTTAAAGAGGACATGAGCAAAATTTATGGTTAAATAATTTTTCTGTATCTTTACTGTATCATTTTTAATAGTTTTGATTTTATACTATAGTTTTGCAAATCCTAGCCACTGGAGAAACTGAATAATGGTAATACAATAGATTATTGTCTCATTTCTTACAATTACATATGAATCTGAAATCCTCTCAAATAAAATATTCAATATTTAGAAATGAAGGGGAAAAAAAAGACATTCTTGGATTGTGTTTGTGTATGTGTGTGTGTGTGTATGAGAGAGAGAGAGAGAGAAAGAGGAGAAAGAGAGAGAGAGGGTAAGGAGTGGGGGAGGCATTTGTTTCTATCAGAAATGCTTTATTAAACATTAAAGGAGCATCTTTAGGCTGAAAGCAAGTGATATCAGAAAGTAATTCACATCCACATGAAAAAATAGAAGCGCTGGTAAAGGTAATTAGTGGTGCTTCTAAAAGACATTATAATTGCATATTTCTTCTCTTATGTCAACTGATTAAAAAGCTAATGCATAATATAATGTGTATATAATTATATAATAGCACAAAGGAAGTGGGTGGGTACAAAGCTGCATTAGAATAAGGGAATGACACCAGATAATTAACTTGAATTCACAGAAACATATGAAGAGAATCAGAAAAGGTAAATAAGAAGGATAATATAATCAAATTTGCAAATGTATGTATGAGAATATTATTCTCTCTCAGCTTTTTAAAAAGATATAAGATTACAGAAGGTAAGAATTATATCAGTATATTGTTGGACTTGTAACACATATACATGCAGTTTATATAACTGAATAAAAAAGAGAGAAGGGGAAACAGAAGTATAAAGGACTACCATTTCTATAGCTCATTGGAATTAATCTAGTATAATCTTGAAGTGGGTTCTGATAAGATAAATATATGCTCTAGAGAACTCACTAAGAAATTAATACAAAAAATATTGGAGAAAAGCATGAAAAATTAAAATATTTCATTATGAAATATTCCTTCAATACAAAAGAAAGCAATAAAAGAGGATCCAAGGAACAAAATGATATAATGCATAGAGAAAACAGAAGGCAAATAACAGAGATAAATCCAGTGTTATCAATAATAGCATGAAATGTGAAAAGATTAGTGTAATCAAAGACAGAGACAGACAGGATAGAAAACCAAGATCCAGTTATATTTTGTCTACTAGAGACACATTTTAGATTCAAAGATACAAGAAGCTTGAAAAGAAAAAGGTGGGAAAATATATTGCAAATAGCAACCATTTCAAAGTTCAAGTGGCTATACTAGTATCTTATAAAACAGACAATCTTAAAAGTGTTATTAATAGAGATAAAAAGGGACACTTAATAATAGCATAAGGGTCAACCTACTAGATATACATACATTCACCTGAAAACAGCTCTCAAAACATACATGAAGAAAAACTGACAGTTCTAGGAATAAATACACCACTCAACAATATAGTTCAAGTCCTTAAAACCCTACTTTCATTGCTACTTATAACTAGACAGAAGATAAGCATGTTGTAGTAAACTTTGCAACATTAGCAGATGTAGATAGAATGCTTCACCCCAAAGCAAGACAGTACATAGTCTTCTTAAGAGAGGAAATATTTGGAACCCTTACCAGGAGAGATCATTTTCTTGATCATAAAGCAAGTCTTAATAAATCTAAAATGATTGAAATGAGAAAAGTATGTATCTAAAAATGACAGAATTAATTAGAAATCAAAAGCAGAAGAAATAGTGGGAAATGGAAATGGCCAGAAAAATGGAAATTCCACAACACATTCCTAAATTTAAAAAAAGATAACAATAAATTTAGAAAACACTTTGAAATGAGTGAAAACAAACATGAAATATATCAAAACTGAAGGATATAGATAGAGAAAAGCTTAGAGGAACATTTATATCTTGTATATAGACATTTTATATGTTTAAACATGTTTGAAATAAAGAACAATTTCAAACCAATAACCTTACCTTTTACCTTAAGAAACTAGAATAAAAAAAGTGAAACTAAAACAAAAGCAATGAGCTAAAAGGAAATAACTTTTAAGTTAGGATAGAAATACAGGAAATAGATACTAGAAAAGCAACAGAAAGAAATGAACAAAACCAAAAATAGCTCCTGCAAAGATAAGTGGAATCAATAAATTATTTTCCAGACTGAAAAAAAAGAATATATATATACAGGGAAGATTCAAATTCCTAAAACAAGAGAGGACATTGCTACTAGTGTCACAAAACAAGAAGGATTTTAAAGGAATATTGTTTTCAGCTGTACCCGAATAAAGTAGATGGCTCAGATGAAATGGACAAATCCCTGAAAGGGCACAGAATTTGGTGTTCTGATTCAATAAAAAACTAAATACTGAAATTGTGATTAAGAAATTCCACACCAAGAAAAGCCAGTCTGAGAGGCCTCACTGGTGAATTCCATTTAACATTTAAAGAAGAATTAACACCAGTTCATAACAAACTTTTCTATAAAAGGAGAAGGAAACACTAAGAGGGGGAGGAGGAAGCATCAACTCATCCTATGAAGCCAGTGTTACTCTGGTACCAGAATCAGACAAATATATAAGAGGAAAGAAAAATTGTCGGGAGCGGCTCTGAGAGAAAATCCACCCATGACAAAGTTCCGGGCTGAGGTGACCCGGCCCAAAGNCTGATTCAATAAAAAACTAAATACTGAAATTGTGATTAAGAAATTCCACACCAAGAAAAGCCAGTCTGAGAGGCCTCACTGGTGAATTCCATTTAACATTTAAAGAAGAATTAACACCAGTTCATAACAAACTTTTCTATAAAAGGAGAAGGAAACACTAAGAGGGGGAGGAGGAAGCATCAACTCATCCTATGAAGCCAGTGTTACTCTGGTACCAGAATCAGACAAATATATAAGAGGAAAGAAAAATTGTCGGGAGCGGCTCTGAGAGAAAATCCACCCATGACAAAGTTCCGGGCTGAGGTGACCCGGCCCAAAGAGGCCAGGCCATCCGGATGCACTCGAGGACCTCGACCAGTGGCATGACCCCTCACTTTGCATCGCTTTGCTTCTTGGTACTGATTGTTCTGATTTTCCTAGTACAGCCTCAATGAAATCTTAAACTGCTGCTAAACTGCAGTGGTCATCGAGACTAACACTGCCCCCAGGGATCTGGGTTAGCATGGGGCCTGGGATGAAGTCCTTTTGTAAATATGTAACCTTTGGCACATCTTGATTTGACCCTCTTAGACCCGCTTGTGTTAGGAGAGGCCCTAATGATTATAGAATAGTTATAAATGCACATGAATGCAATAATAAAATGCACCCTGATGCTCTATGAGTTCCCAGCCAGCGTATATACGGCTGGCTTAGAAGAACTGGCAGAATTTAAGATAAATAAGGTAGTAAAAATAAGCTTTTGATTATAAAAGGGTCTATAATATTTTCTGGCCAGTAATAACTGCTGAGCTGCTTCTGAATTCCTCATACCTTACTCATGGGGCACCCGGGAGTGCTCTAGTTGTAGAAAACAGATTTGGATATTAGTTAAGAATAATGTGAGCTACTATTAATAATTAACTGTCTGTGCAAAACATGATTGTTCTGCTTTCATGAGAATTAATGTAAAAAAAATCACTGAAACTGCTATTGTATGTAAAAGTAGAATGTAGGAAGGAAACTATGGTTACCGCTTGGACACCTGCTGAAACCTGTAAATAAATCACCTGATATTTGATCTGAGAGAAAAAACCAGAGGGGCAGCAGCAAGACCAGAAGAATGGAAAGGCCGTCTAAGGAGTGTAGAAGAAAACAGAACACTTAACTGATTATTGTTCCAGCCCAAAAGGGCAAGAAGATTTTGTATCCAAACTGACTTTGTTGAAATTTTCCCCAAAGAGTCAGAGAAATAGAAAGAAAACAGATTGTTACCTAGTCACAAGAAAGAAGGAAAAATGATGGTCTATCGTTAATAATTGATATTAAAAAAGGTATATAGAGTCTAGAAAAGAGTTTTGGGAGGGGAAAAAATAAAATTGGCTGTGTCCCAAGAGGCCAGTCTCCGTTCAGTGGATTCGGCTGTGTCCATGAGGCCCAGTCTCCGTGCTTAATTGTGATTAATTGTGCTTAATTGGCTGTGTCCTTGAGGCCAGTCCCCATTCTCGTTCGCCAAAGCCGTTCATCCCACCAACCCCTGGACCCCCGGGGAGGCTGGACCCCCCGCACCCTACCCTTCAGTCATTTCAGTGTGATATTATATTGCAATAGAAGTGATTTGTGATTTTATGTGTGTTTCAGTTGTACAGGAACTTGATACACTCGTGGATGGACATTTATCTATTCTCTTTCAAGTTCTTGCTGTCCTCTAGGTGATTGTAGTATGTTCAGTAAACTTCCACCTGCTAGTCAGAAGCTCGTTTTGGATCATCTATTGGATACATATATGTGTGCCTATGTTACTTCAAATCTCTTCATTCACTTCACCTATACTGAAGATTGAGGGCTCCTGTGGAGGGCAAGAGGCACTCCAGGCATGTCATGGGGTCACACTGCCTGCCATATCCTCGGAGGACCCTGAGCCCCAAAACAATCCAGCCTGGGACTCAAGCCTCCCCAGTCTCCAGAGGTATGATACCAGCCAAGGTAATCAGGGGATGAGGGGAAATGGAGTCAGCATATGTTTCTCTATGTATTGTTTATCTAGTTATTTGAACTTGAGTATATAGGTGAATTACAAGTCAGTGGATGTTTTTGGTGTGTTTTTTTTTTTNATATAGAGTCTAGAAAAGAGTTTTAAGATTAGGATTCATTAAATTGGCTGTGTCCATGAGGCCAGTCTCCGTGCTTAATTGTGATTAATTATGCTTAATTGGCTGTGTCCTTGAGGCCAGTCTCCATTCTTGTTCGCCAACGCCCTTCATCCCGCAAGACCCCTGGACCCCCGAGGAGGCTGGACCCCCGCAGAATATAATTGCTTTACACTGTTGTGTTCCTGTCTCCTGTATAACCAGGTGAATCAGCTATGTGTGTCCATATACCCCTCCCTCTCGAGCGCCCCTCCCGAGCCTCCCTCCCACGCATGCCACCCTTCTAGCTCATCACAGAGCACTGAGCTGAGCTCCCTGTGCTATACAACCTCTCCTCCCCGCCCCCCGCCCCGTGAGTTCACAAGTCCATTCTTTTAAGTCTGTATCTTTATTCCTGTCCTGCAAATAGGTTCATCAGTATAATTTTTCTAGAATCCATATCGATGCATTAATATATGTTTTCCTCTTCCTNAGAGCACTGAGCTGAGCTCCCTGTGCTATACAACCTCTCCTCCCCGCCCCCCGCCCCGTGAGTTCACAAGTCCATTCTTTTAAGTCTGTATCTTTATTCCTGTCCTGCAAATAGGTTCATCAGTATAATTTTTCTAGAATCCATATCGATGCATTAATATATGTTTTCCTCTTCCTTTAAAAAAAATAGATTCCACTTTGCCAAAAAAGAAGCTAATGATTTACATTTAATGACTTCAAATTATGTGTGTGTGTGTGTGTGTGTGTGTGTGTGTGTGTGTAGGTATATATAAACTTAGTCTAAGAAGTAAAAATGACCTTTCAATGTTCCTAGCTATTCAAAAATAAATTACTTTTATTTGTAATATAGAGAAAACATGATTGCTAGTTTGGGGTATTTAACTTAGTAAATTGAATTATTTGTGGTTTTCCTCAAATAACATAAATTTCAGATTAGCATTACTGTAGACTGCTCAGTCTCTAAGTCATGTCCTACTCTTTGTGACCCCATGAACTGCAGCCCACAGGCTCCTCTGTTGATGGGATTTTCCAGGCAAGGATACTGGATATCTGGACATTTTAAACCAAGAATTTTCTTTTCTTTTTTTTTTGCCCTGTAGCAGTCCAGCCATGTTGCTTTGGAGGGCACTCAAATGGAGCCTGGATTTCAAAACTGATTGTTAAAATTATAATGAAAGTATTTTGGGCTGAAAGCTGGAGTATTTGTTATTTGCAGGAGCCAGATGCTTGACCTAAAAGATATATGCTTTTTTTTTTTTTTTTTTNTGTGTCCCTGAGCCCCAGTATCCTTCGTTCTCGGTCAATAAAATCGGCTGTGTCCTTGAGGCCAGTCTCCGTGCTTAATTGTGATTAATTGTGCTTAATTGGCTGTGTCCTTGAGGCCAGTCTCCGTTCTCTGCCTACGTCGTTCATCCCGCCAGACCCCTGGACCCCCACGGAGGCTGGACCCCCACGGAGGCTGGACCCCCACAAAAAAATCACACATCAATATCCCTGTGAATCTAGATGTGATTTTTTTCAACAAAAACAGCAAATCACATACAGCATTATATTTAAAAGATTGTATACTATGACCAAGTGTATTTTATCCTGGAAATGTATTGTTGGTTTAACATTTGGATCTAGAGTAATACTCGATATTGGTGGAATAAAGGACAAAAACCACATGATCACATCAGCAAATGCAGAAAAAGTACTTAAAAGAGTTCAATACCCTTTCAGTATAAAAACACTAAAAAACTAGGAATACAAAGAAACTTCCTCAACTGGATATAGGGCATCTATGAAAAATCCACAACTGACATCATAATTAATGGTGAATACTGAATGATTCACCTTTAAGTTTAAGAAAAGACAATAATGCCGACTCTCACTACTTTTATTTAGCATTGTACTAAAGTTCTAGCCCTGACAGTTAAGCAAGTGAAAGAAATAAAAGGCATCAATATTGCAAAAGAATGAGGGAATAAAATTCTATTTGCAGATGACATGATCTTATATATGGAAAATGCTAAAGAATTCAATAAAACTATTAGAACTAATAAACAAGTTCAGCAGGCTTTTAGAGTGCAGGTGAGAATGCAAAAGTCAATTGTATTTCTATGCACTAGTAATGAATAACCCAAAACTGAAAGTAGGAAATAAATTTCATTTATAATATCAGGAAAAATAAAATATTTAGAAATAAGCAAAAAAGTACATGATTTGGACGTTGAAAATAAAAATAACAAAATTGTCAATATTAAAGAAGATTTAAACATATGAAAAGATATTACATGTACATTAATCAGAAGACAGTATTGTTTCAATAGCAGTAGTGCCTAAATTATTCTCTAGATTCAGGACAATCACTATCAAATACTGTCTGACTTCTTTTGCTGAATTGACAATATGAGCCTAAAATTCATATGAAAATTCAAAGGATGAAAAATAGCGAAAACAATCTTAAAAAGAAACAGCAAATCAGGGACACTCGCATTTCCTGACTTTAAAACTTACTACCAAACTGATAGTAATGAAAAGCACAAATGACAAAAGAGAAGATAAAATTTTGATTTCAGCATAATTAAAAACTTTTGAATTTCAAAGGACACAGTGAAGAAAATGAAAACATAGTGTAATAAATGGTAGAGAACATTTGCAAATAATATATATGACAAGGAACCTGTAGCCAGAATAAATAAATAACTATAATGATATACATAACCCAACTGAAAAATGAGCAAATGATTGAAAAAGAAATTTCCCCCAAAATGGTAAACATGGAAAACTGGCACATGTATATATTTCAGCATTCTTAATGATTAGATTAATGTAAACCAAATCACAAAGTGATAGTACTTTATACCCAACTAGAATGGCTTTCATTAAAACACATACACACAATAGCAAGTATTGATAAGGATTTGGAAAAACTGGAACCTTCACTCATTGCTAGTATGGATGTAGAATGATGCATCCACTTTTTACAACAATTTGCAGTAACTGTATAACCTAGAAATTCCACTCCTAGCATATTTCCAAGATTAAAAAAAACATACTTCTCAACAAAAACTTGCACACAAATTTTAATATCAGCATTATTCATAATGAAAAAATTTTGAAATAATTCTCAACAGATGAATGGGTAAGTTAAATAAGGTGTTTTATTCAGTGGAATGTTAGTGATAAAAAGAATAATGATACATGTTAGAATGTAGATAAAAATTGAAATTACTATTTCAGTGAAATAAATACATAACAGAAGATCATATATTGTACGAGTCCATTTATATGAAACATCCAGAATAAACAAATCTATAAAATAGAAAATAGGTGACTGATTGTCTATGTTTGGATGGCGGTTGGGAGTAGAGAATTTGGGCCAACAATGGGAGTAAGTGCTATTAGGCTTGGAGTTTCTATTTGGAGTAATGCACTAAATTAATTAATTAATTTAAATTCTAAATTAATTGTAGTGATGCTTGCATATCTTTTGAATATACTCAAAACTGTCATTGTACCTTTTAAGTGAGTTAATTTTATGGTATGTGAATTATATCTTATTAAACTGTTTAAAAAACTGTGATACCACTTCACACTCATTAAATGACTAAAATTTCAAGTCTTAAAATGACTAAGACCAGGTATTAGTGAAGATGTGCAGCAGTTGGAGCTCTTGTTTACTTCATAGGGGTTGTATAATAAAATGCTACAGTGTTTGTACATTCTTTAGTAAGAATTATTTTCAAAATTACCACAGAAATGGGTGATTCCAGCTCCTATGAATTCAATCAAGAGAAATAACAAGAGTTGTAAACTAATGTTAATAGTAACTATCTTTATAAAACACTGAACTAAGAAAAAACACAAATATCTATTTAAAAAGTAAGTGGATAAACAAATGTGTTATTCACAAATTTGCTACAAATTATTGTGCCATAGCAAAATACCACAAGCTTAGTAACCAAGCAGTGTTTGGTTACTACTTGGTTCACTGAATGGGATAAAAGTGAAAGTGAAAGTGAAAATGAAGTCGCTCAGTCGTGTCTGACTCTTTGTGACCCTGTGGACTGTAGCCTACCAGGCTCCTCCCTCCATGGGATTCTCCAGGCAAGAATACTGGAGCGGGTGGCCATTTCCTTCTCCACTGAATGGGTTACCTGGGCTAAAATGCAAGATGTCAGCAAGGCCTTGTTCCATTCTGGAGCTTAAAGGGGGAAAATCTGTTACCTTGTCTTTTCCAGCTTCTAGAGTTTCCTACATTCTTTGGCTGATGGCCTTTCCTCTATCTTCAAAGCCAGCAATATTGCAGTTTTGCAGCTCTCTGACTATTCTCCCATAGTCACATGCTTCTGCATTATTTGGGGATTTTGCAATGAATATGTCCTTTAAAAAATAAAAGACATTTCTAATGGAAAAAAAAAATAACATAGATTTACTCTTTAACCCAGAAATTCCATATCTAAGAAAATATTTTCTCAGATTGAATTAAAGATGCAATCCCATGGATGGAGAAGCCTGGCAGGCTACAGTCCATGGGGTCGCAAAGAGTTGGACACGACAGAATGACTTCACTTTCACTTTTCACTTTCGTGCATTGGAGAAGGAAATGGCAACCCACTCCAGTGTTCTTGCCTGGAGAATCCCAGGGACTGGGGAGCCTGGTGGGCTGCCGTCTATGGGGTTGCACAGAGTTGGACACGACTGATGCAACTTAGCAGCAGCAGCAGCAGCAGCAGCAGCAGCAATGTTTATATGCAAGAGCACTCATTTCATCATGTTTCAGAGAGAAATTAGAAATAGCCAGCTATCCAAAAGATAGAGTAGAATTGTGTAGTATTGTTGTAAACATACCATGGGAGACTATCAGTCATTGACATATCTGTATGCTAAGAGTAGTTCATGACACAAGAGAGTTATAATATAAATATTTAAAAATTAAAACTGAATATATATTGTGATCCCATTTTTAAACACATATATTTATTTTTAAACTTTTTATTCTATATTGGAGTGTAGCTAATTAACAATATGATAGTTTCAGGCGCACAGCAGAGCATCATGTATCCATTCTCCTCTGAACTCCTCTCCCATTCAGGTTGCCACATAACTTTGAGCAGAGCTCCCTGTGTTATACAGTAAGACCTTGTTGGTTATCTATTTTAAATACAGAAACGTGCATGTTGATATCAAACTCCCTATCTCTCCCCACCCTACCAAACTCCAGTAACCATAAGCTTGTTCTCTAAGTCTGTGAGTCTGTTTATGTTTTGTGAATAAGTTCGTTTGTACCATTTCTTTTTAGAGTCCACAAATAAGAGATATCATATGACATTTGTCTTTCTCTGTCTGACTTCACTCAGTATGACAATCTCTACATCCATCTATGTGACTGCAAAGAACATTATTTCATTATTTTTAATGACTAATATCCCATTGTGTGGGGATTTTCAGGTGGCTCAGTGGTAAAGAATCTGCCTGCCAAGCAGGAGACACAGGTTCAATCCCTGGGTAGGGAGGATCCCTTGGAGAATGAAAGGACAATCCACTCCAATATTCTTGCCTGGGAAATCCCATGGACAGAGAAGCCTAATGGACTGCAGTCCATGGGGTCATGAATAGTTGGACACAACTTAATGACTAAACAGAAGCGGCAGTGGCAGCACCCTATATCGTGTGGACTTCCCAAGTGGCTCAGTACTAAAGAATCTGTCTGCAATGCAGGAGACACGGGTTTGATCCCTGGGACAGGAAGATCCCCTGGAGAAGGAAATGGAAACCCACTTCAGTATTTTTACCTGGAAAGTGCCATGGAGAGAAGGTGGGAGGCTACAGCCTATAGGGTACCTAAGAGCTGGACATGATTGAGCAAATGAGCATGCATCCCATTGTATATATTCCACATCTTTATCCTCTGTCAATGCATTTAGGTTACTTTCTTGTCTTGGCTATTGTAAACAATGCTTCAATGGAGCTGAGATGCATGCATCCTTTTGGAACATGATTTTTTCTGAATATATGCCCAGGATTGGGATTTCAGGGTCATATGGTAGCTCTATTTTTAGTATTTTAAGGAACTTCTGTACTGTACTCCATCATGACTGTACCAAACCACATTCTTAATAACAATGTGTAAGGGTTTCCTTTAAACATATATTCCTAAAATCAGAAAAATTGCAAAATTACCAGTAACATTTCTGAAATTATTGATGACCTTTATTACGTTTCTGTATTTAACACGTCTGTTATATATGTGTTTTATTTTTATTAAACAGAAAAAAAGAATGTACTTGGCACAAAGGGAATAATGAATAAATAATGATTGAATGAAAATGAAATTAATCAAAATGTTCAAAATAGTATATAACTGAGTGTTTCTTGTATGTTATGGAAAATAGAGAATAGGTTTGCATTAATGAATGGAGAGTGGGACTGGTTCATATCTGTATATGAAATTATACTATATAAAATAGCCATTTTTGTAATTCAAATATTAGCTATTTTATGTCTCAATCTAATGGATTGTGAAAATATTTCAATAGATAAATTATGAAACTAAATATGCATATGTGGCCCTTATGAGAAGAAAATCCCCACTTCTACTCCAAAACTGTCATGGTCAAATTTTCAAGCATAAGGAATTAAAAAGTCTTTACTAGATTATATTTTCCATGTCAATGAAGTATCTTTTTAAAATTTTTAGCTTGGAGTCAAAATTCATTTTTCTATAGTAGCACCAGTATATGAGGTGATGATATTTGCAGTGCAGCTCACAAAAGCCTATTTAAACCACTGTGTGGCTGAAATATAGTAGTAATTTATCCACATAAAATCATGTTCATAATAATGTTGCTATGGGGAGTTGAAGGCAGAGTGTATTTCTAATAGAAACATTAGAAAACATGGCTCTCATGAGACTAGAACCCACGTTCCATTTGTTGTTCATTTTAGTGTGGATAAAACTGCCTTAAAAGGCTTGTGGCACCACAAGAACATGTTTTACTTCAAACATTCATAGATTGGGCCTGGGAATGCCTTATCATCACTGCTTTCAGCCTGTTGCCCTGAAAAGAGAAATAAACCAGACCTTTGTTTGGTATCCTGTTTCAACCCGAGTTGCTTAGTGCCTTAGTCAGGTCACTAAAATTTTCCATATTTCAGGAAAATATATTTTCTAGCTATTTAATGTGACTGTTAAAAATATGACAAAATGGGTTATATATTATTTACATAATATAAGCTTTTCTGTGGTTTTATAATATCACATTAATCAACTGATTTAACTGTGTAGATGCAATATCAATTGAATACTATAAATAAAAGCAACAAAAAACATAACTTAAATGTATTTGTTTTTGGTTTTGTATCTACTTTTTTATTTTTTTAATTGAAATTTAATTGATTTACCATATCATATTAGTTTCAGGTGTACAGTATAATGATTCAATAATTTTATAGATTATACATCTAAAATACAAAATAATGTATTTTTACAAAATAATGGGTATTTTTCTTTGTGTTTTATAGTATGTCTTCATCATTTATTCATTTTATACATAGTAATTGTAACTCTCAAACACCTATACCTATATTGGCCCTCCGTATTTCTCTCTCCTCACTGGTAGCCAGTACTTTGTTCTTTACATCTGTGACTATGTTCATTTTGTTATATTCATTGTTTAGTTTTTCAGATTCCACATGTATGTGGTAACATAGACTATTTGTCTTTCTCTGAATTATTTTGCTGAGAATAATAGCCTTTAGATATATTCAGTTTGTTGCAGATTGCAGAATTCCATTCTTTTTAATGACTGTGAAATTTTTAGTTGCTCAGTCCTGTCCAACTATTTGTGACTCCATTGACTGTAGCCTGTCAGGCTCCTCTGTCCATGGAATTCTCCAGGCAATGGGTAGCCATTCCTTTTTCCAGGGGAATCTTTCCAAGCCAGGGATCAGACCTGTGTCTCCTACATTGCAGACAGATTCTTACTGTCTGAGCCACTAGGGAAGCCCTTTTAATGGCTAAGTAATATTCCATTATGTACACACACACATCCCACACCTTTTTATCCATCCATCTGTTGATAGATGTTAGGTTGCTTCCATATCTTGGCTATTGTAAATAGTACTGCTATGAACATTTCAGTGTATGTATTTTTTTTTTTTTCAAATTGCTCTTCTTTAGGAGTGAAATTGTTGCATAATATGGTAGTTTTAAATTTTTGGAGGAACCTCCTTACTTTTTTCCTGTAGTGGCTGTACCTGTTTGCATTCCCATCAACAGTATGAAAGAGTTCCTTTTGCTCCAAATCTTCACCAATATTTGTTATTTGTAGATTTTTTTGGTGACAACCATTCTGACAGGTATGAGGTAATATCTCTCACTGTGGTTTTGATTTGCATTTCACTGATAATTAGTGATGTTTGGCATCTTTTCCTGTGCTTGTTGGCCATCTGTCTATTCAAGTTGTTTGCTCATTTTTTTTATTGAGTTGTGTGTTTCCTTTTTGATATTGAGCTGTATGAGCTGTTTGTATATTTTGGCTACAAAGCCCTTGTTAGTCATCAGCTCAGTTCATTTGCTCAGTCATGTCTGATTCTTTGTGACCCCATGGACTATAGCACACCAGGCTTCCGTGTCCATCACCAACTCCTGGAGCTTGCTCAACTATGTCTATTTAATTGATAATGCCATCCAACCATCTTGTCCTCTGTTGTCCCATTCTCCTCCTGCCTTCAATCTTTCCCAGCATCAGGGTCTTTTCTGATGAGTCAGCCCTTCACATCAGGTGGTCAAAGTACTGGAGCTTCAGTTCAGCATCAGTCCTTCCAGTAAATATTCAGGATTGATTTCCTTTAGTCATATCATTTGCAAATATTTTCTCCTGGTCAGTAAGTCATCTTTTCATCTTTCTATCTGTTTCCTTTGGTGTGCAAAAAACTTTTAATTTATTTAGGTCTCATTGTTCTTGTTGTTTTGCTTTCTGTTTCTTTTGCCTGAGGAGACAGATCCAAATAATATCTCCACATTGAAGAAATATTTAACCTGTGTTTTCTTCTAGGAGTTTTATGGTTTCAGGTCATATATTTAGGTCTTTTAATCCATTTTGAACTTATTTTTTGTAAACTGTGAGAAAATATTCTAATTTTATTCTTTTATATGGAATCGTTTTCCCAATACCACTTATTGAACAGACTATCTTTTCTTCCTTGTTCATTCTTGCTTCTTATTCCTGGGCTCTCTATTCAGTTTCCTTGATCTAGGTATCTGTTTTTGTGCCAGTACTATACTGTTTTTATTACTGTAGCTTTGTAGCATAGTATGAAATCATGGGGTGTGATACCTCCAGTTTTGTTCTTTTTTCTCAATATCACATTGGTAATTTGAGTCTTTTATGGTTTCATGGGATAGTGGTGGTGGTTTAATCACTAAATCCTATTCAACTCTTGTGACCCTATGGACTGTGGCCCTCTAGGATCCTGTGTTTTGGGGTTTCCAGGAAAGAATACTGGAATGCGTGGCCATTTCCTTCTCCAGGGGATTTTCCTGACCCAGGGATTGAACCCACGTGTCCTTAATTGTAGATGGTTTCCTGCATTGCAGGCAGGAGCTACCTGGAAAGCCCCTATGATTCCATGTAACATTTATGATTGTTGGTTTTAGTTCTCCAAAAGAAATAATCGCATTTTGATAGAGATTGCACTAAATTTGTCGAGTGCTTTAAGTAGTACGGACGTTTAACAGCATTAATTATTTCAATTCTAGAACACAGTATATCTTTCTATTTCTTTGTATTACCTTCAGTTTCCTTCATCATTTCATAGGTTTTTTGGTTTTTTTTTTTTAGTCTTTTATGTATAGATCTTTTTCCTCCTTGGTTAAGTTTATTCTGGGGTATTTTATTATTTTTGATGAAATTTTCCACAAGCTTTTTTCTTGTTTCTCCTTTTGAAAGTTCATTATTAGTGTACACAAAAGGCAACAGATATTTGTATATTAATCTTTCCTTGAAACCTTGCTGAATTCATATATTAATTCTATANATTTTTGGAGGAACCTCCTTACTTTTTTCCTGTAGTGGCTGTACCTGTTTGCATTCCCATCAACAGTATGAAAGAGTTCCTTTTGCTCCAAATCTTCACCAATATTTGTTATTTGTAGATTTTTTTGGTGACAACCATTCTGACAGGTATGAGGTAATATCTCTCACTGTGGTTTTGATTTGCATTTCACTGATAATTAGTGATGTTTGGCATCTTTTCCTGTGCTTGTTGGCCATCTGTCTATTCAAGTTGTTTGCTCATTTTTTTTATTGAGTTGTGTGTTTCCTTTTTGATATTGAGCTGTATGAGCTGTTTGTATATTTTGGCTACAAAGCCCTTGTTAGTCATCAGCTCAGTTCATTTGCTCAGTCATGTCTGATTCTTTGTGACCCCATGGACTATAGCACACCAGGCTTCCGTGTCCATCACCAACTCCTGGAGCTTGCTCAACTATGTCTATTTAATTGATAATGCCATCCAACCATCTTGTCCTCTGTTGTCCCATTCTCCTCCTGCCTTCAATCTTTCCCAGCATCAGGGTCTTTTCTGATGAGTCAGCCCTTCACATCAGGTGGTCAAAGTACTGGAGCTTCAGTTCAGCATCAGTCCTTCCAGTAAATATTCAGGATTGATTTCCTTTAGTCATATCATTTGCAAATATTTTCTCCTGGTCAGTAAGTCATCTTTTCATCTTTCTATCTGTTTCCTTTGGTGTGCAAAAAACTTTTAATTTATTTAGGTCTCATTGTTCTTGTTGTTTTGCTTTCTGTTTCTTTTGCCTGAGGAGACAGATCCAAATAATATCTCCACATTGAAGAAATATTTAACCTGTGTTTTCTTCTAGGAGTTTTATGGTTTCAGGTCATATATTTAGGTCTTTTAATCCATTTTGAACTTATTTTTTGTAAACTGTGAGAAAATATTCTAATTTTATTCTTTTATATGGAATCGTTTTCCCAATACCACTTATTGAACAGACTATCTTTTCTTCCTTGTTCATTCTTGCTTCTTATTCCTGGGCTCTCTATTCAGTTTCCTTGATCTAGGTATCTGTTTTTGTGCCAGTACTATACTGTTTTTATTACTGTAGCTTTGTAGCATAGTATGAAATCATGGGGTGTGATACCTCCAGTTTTGTTCTTTTTTCTCAATATCACATTGGTAATTTGAGTCTTTTATGGTTTCATGGGATAGTGGTGGTGGTTTAATCACTAAATCCTATTCAACTCTTGTGACCCTATGGACTGTGGCCCTCTAGGATCCTGTGTTTTGGGGTTTCCAGGAAAGAATACTGGAATGCGTGGCCATTTCCTTCTCCAGGGGATTTTCCTGACCCAGGGATTGAACCCACGTGTCCTTAATTGTAGATGGTTTCCTGCATTGCAGGCAGGAGCTACCTGGAAAGCCCCTATGATTCCATGTAACATTTATGATTGTTGGTTTTAGTTCTCCAAAAGAAATAATCGCATTTTGATAGAGATTGCACTAAATTTGTCGAGTGCTTTAAGTAGTACGGACGTTTAACAGCATTAATTATTTCAATTCTAGAACACAGTATATCTTTCTATTTCTTTGTATTACCTTCAGTTTCCTTCATCATTTCATAGGTTTTTTGGTTTTTTTTTTTTAGTCTTTTATGTATAGATCTTTTTCCTCCTTGGTTAAGTTTATTCTGGGGTATTTTATTATTTTTGATGAAATTTTCCACAAGCTTTTTTCTTGTTTCTCCTTTTGAAAGTTCATTATTAGTGTACACAAAAGGCAACAGATATTTGTATATTAATCTTTCCTTGAAACCTTGCTGAATTCATATATTAATTCTATATACACTTTAATGTGACTGCAAATATTGGCAGTTCCTTCTTCCAATGTAGATGTTTTTATTTTTTGCTCTTGCTTCCAATTCTGTGTTAAATAGAAGTATTTACAGTGGGCATCCTTGTTTTATTTCTGATTTTAGAGGAAAAACTTTCACCTTTTCACAGTTGAGTGTAATGTTAGCTATGGGTTAGTCATAAGTGGGCTCTTATTTGTTGAGATGTGCACCCTCTATACCAACTTTAAAGATAGTTATTTTAACGATGAATGGATTTTTAATTGTGTCAGATGCTTTTTTTGCATCTATTGAGATGATCATGTGATTTTTAACCTCCTTATTTTTAATGGGATATATCATACTTATTAATTTGTATTAATGCATCCTAGCATCCCTAGAATAAGGTTTAATTGATAATACTGTATGATCCTTTTTATATAGTTTGATTTAATTTGCTAATATTTTGTTAAATACTTTTGCATCTATATCTATCAAGTAAATCAGTAAGTAATTTTTCTTTTTTTTTTTTTTCTTTGGTAGTTGTCTGGTATTGTTTTTGGTATCAAGGTAATAGAGACCTTATAGGATGAATTTGAGAGTGTTCACTCATATTTAGTTTTTGGGAATAGTTTGAGAAGGATAAGAATTAAATTTTCTTTACATGTTTGTTAGAATTTCTCTAAACCTGTCTGGTCTTGGATTTTTGTTTACCAGAAGCTTTTTTTTTTTTTTTTTTTTTAATTACAAATTCACTGAATTTATAGATAGATCAGTTTCTTTAGATTGTCTATTTCTCCCTGATTCAGTCTTGGCAGATTATATTTCTAGAAATTTGTCAATTTTTTCTAAGTTGTCTAATTTGTTGACATAACTATAGTATTTTCTTATGATTTTTTTGTATCTCTATAATGTTGGTTGTTTTCTATCCTCTTTCATTTTTTGTTACTTATTTTGATCCTCACTATTTATTTGATTTTATTTTTTGATAAGCCTAGATAAAGGTTTACCAAACTTTCCATCTTTTCAAAAAGCCATCTGTTTCTTTAATCTTTGTTATTATTATTTATTATTTGTATTTCATTTATTTCCTCTCTGATCTTTATTATTTCTTTCTTTCTGATAATGTTGGGCTTTGTTCTTTTTCTAGTTCTTTTAGATGGCAAGTAAGGTTGTTTATTTGGGATTTCTGTTTGTTTCTTAAGGTAGGCTGTGGTACTATAAACTTCTCTGTTAGAATTGGTTTTGCTGCATCCCATAGATTGTGGAAAGTTGCATTTCCATTTTCATTTGTTTCAAGTTTTTTTTTTCTGATTTTATTTTTGATTTCATCTTTGACTCATTGGTTTTGGATACTATGTTGTTTGGTCTCTATGTGTTTGTATTTTTCACCCATTTTTCCATCCTGTAATTGATATCTAGTTTTATATCATGATGGCTAGAAAAATTACTTGATATAATTACTCTCCTCTTGCAGCCTGGCATATGCTCTATCCTGGAGAATGTCCATGTACACTTGAAAAGAATGTATACTATGCTCTTTTATTTGCTGTAATGTCCTGTAAATATCTATTAAGTCCAATTGGCCTAATATTTAATTTAAAGTCTCTGTTTCCTTATAATGATTTCTGTCTGGATGATCTGTCCATTGATGTCAGTAGAATGTTAAAGTCCCCTTCTAATGCATTATTGCCAATTTATCCCTTTATGTCCATTAATACTTGTCTTACATATTTAAATTTTCCTGTGTTAGGTGCATACACATTAAAAAGTATTATACTCTCTTTTATTGATCCCTATATTATTTTATAATGTCCTTCTTTGTCTTCCCTTGTGGCTCAGCTGTAAAGAATCAGCCTGCAGTACAGGAGATATAAGAGACGTTAGTTTGATCCCTGGGTTGGAAAGATCCCTTAGAGGAGGGCATGGCAACTCACTCCAGTATTCTTGCCTGGAGAATCCTATGGACAGAGAAGCCTAGTGGGCTACAGTCTATAAGGTTGCAAAGAGTTCAGTTCAGTTCAGTTCAGTCGCTCAGTTGTGTCCAACACTTTGCGACCCCATGAATTGCAGCATGCCAGGCCTCCCTGTCCATCACCAACTCCCGGAGTTCACTCAGATTCACGTCCATCGAGTCAGTGATGCCATCCAGCCATCTCATCCTCTGTCATCCTCTTCTCCTCCTGCCCCCAATCCCTCTCAGCATCAGAGTCTTTTCCAATGAGTCAACTCTTCACATGAGGTGGCCAAAGTACTGGAGTTCCAGCTTTAGCATCATTCCTTCCAAAGAAATCCCAGGGCTGATCTCCTTCAGAATGGACTGGTTGGATCTCCTTGCAGTCCAAGGGACTCTCAAGGGTCTTCTCCAACACCACAGTTCAAACGCATCAATTCTGTGGTGCTCAGCCTTCTTCACAGTCCAACTCTCACATCTATACATGACTACTTGGAAAACCATAGCCTTGACTAGACGGATCTTAGTCAGCAAAGTAATGTTTCTGCTTTTGAATGTGCTATCTAGGTTGGTCATAACTTTTCTCCAAGGAGTAAGCATCTTTTATGACTAAAGTGAGTTGGCATGCACACAAGCACAGTATTTAGAATATAGCTGATATCTTTAAGTGGGCTTCCCTGATGGCTAAGTGGGCAAAACATCTGCCTGCAATGCAGGAGACATAGGAGACAGGGGTTCGATCCATAGGCCAAGAAGACCCCCTGGAGAAGGAA
Organism: Neotragus moschatus; assembly: GCA_006410615.1. NCBI lineage: Eukaryota > Metazoa > Chordata > Mammalia > Artiodactyla > Bovidae > Neotragus > Neotragus moschatus. The sequence continues at coordinate 106,883 of SJYA01001319.1, forward strand.
ATGACAACTCACTGCAGTATTCTTGCCTGGAAAATTCCATGGGCAGAGGAGCCTGGTGGGCTACAGACCATGGGATCACAAAGAGTGAGACAGGACTTAGTGACAGGGATTTACTTTAGAGTGTACTTTGACTGAGATGAGTATTGCTACTCTTGATTTTTTGTCTTTTCCATTTGCATAAAGTATCTTTTTCCATTCCTTAACTTTCAATCTGTGTTTTTAACTCTGGAATGAGTCTCTTGTAAGCAGCATATAAGAAGATCATGTTTTTTTCTTAATCTCTTCTTCCCTTGTGGCTTGATGATTTTCTTTAGTAGTATGCTTGTGTTGGCATTACTTTGCCAACAAAGATCTGTCTAGTCAAGGCTATGATTTTTCCAGTGATCACGTATGGGTGTGAGAGTTGGACTGTGAAGAAAGCTGAGTGCCAAAGAATTGATGCTTTTAAGCTGTGGTGTTGGAGAAGACTCTTGAGAGTCCCTTGGATACAAGGAGATCCAACCAGTCCATTGTGAAGGAGATCAGTCCAGGGATTTCTTTGGAAGGAATGATGCTAAAGCTGGAACTCCAGTACTTTGGCCACCTCATGTGAGGAGTTGACTCATTGGAGAACACTCTGATGCTGGGAAGGATTGGGGACATGAGGCGAAGGGGACAACAGAGGGTGAGATGGATGGACGTGCATCTGAGTGAACTTCAGGAGTTAGTGATGGACAGGGAGGCCTGACGTGCTGCGATTCATGGGGTGGCAAAGAGTCAGACACGACTGAGCGACTGAACGGAACTGAACTGGTGCTTGTGTTATTTCCTCTCTCATTTCTGTATATCTATTGTAGGTTTTTGATTTGTGGTGACCATGCAGTTAATATATATTAACATACAACCATATCTGCTTGTCTTAATCTGACAGTCACTTAAGTTCAAATATATTGCAAATAATCTATATTTTTTACTTCCCCTCCCCACATATTTTGGTTTTGTTGTTGTATTTTACATCTTCATATTTCTTTAATGCTTATAAAGATGATTTTATATTTTAGTATTTTAATCTTCATACTAGTTTACATAAGTGGATTATCCTCCTCAGCCTATACTATATATATATATATATATATATATATATATATATATTTCTTTTAACTAGGTCACTTCTTTTTTCATAGATACATCTTTTTGTAGCCTTCTATTTCCACTTAGAGAAGATCCCTTGACATTTATTTTAGGGTGTTTTAGTATTGATGAACTCCTTTAGTTTTTGCTTATCTAATAAGTTCACCTCTCTTTTAATTATGAATCATATAATTAATTAATTATTATTGTTGTTTATTTTTGCTGTTCTGGGTCCTTGTTACAGAACATGGAGTTCTTGAAGTGTGTGGGCTAAGCAAGCAACATGGGCAACACATGGGCTCTGTCATTGTGATGTGAGGTCTCTGGAGTTCCTGGGCTCAGTAGTTGTGGTAAACAAGCTTCTCTAGTCATGGTATGCAGACTCTAGAGTGTGTGGGCTCAGTAGTTGGGTTCAGTAGTTGTGGCATGCAAACTTTGTTAGAGTATGTGGGATCTTAGTTCCCTGTCCAGGGATTGAAAATGGTGCCTTTGTATTGGGAGCACAGATTCTTTCTCTGGATCACCGGGGAAGTCCCTCAATTTTGAATTACAATCTTGCTAGATAGAATGTGTTCATTTCAGTTCAGTTCAGATGTTCAGTCGTGTCCGACTCTCTGTGACCCCATGAACCACAGCACACCGGGCCTCCCTGTCCATCACCAACTCCTGGAGTTCACTCAAACTGATGTCCATCGAGTCAGTGATGCCATTCAGCCATCTCATCCTCTGTGGTCCCCTTCTTATCCTGCCTCCAATCCCTCCAGCATCAGAGTCTTTTCCAATGAGTCAACTCTTCACATGAGGTGGCCAAAATACTAGAGCTTTAGCCTCAGCATCAGTCCCTCCAATGAATATCCAGGACTGATCTCCTTTAGGATGGACTGGTTAGATTTCCTTGAAGTCCAAGGGAGTCTCAAGAGTCTTCTCCAATACCACAGTTCAAAAGCATCAATTCTTTGGCACTCAGCTTTCTTCACAGTTCAGCTCTTACATCCATACATGACCACAGGAAAAACCATAGCTTAGGTTGCAGCTATTTTTCTTTCAGTGCTTTAAATATATCATGCCTTCTAGCCTGCAAAGATTTTGTAGATAAATCAGCTTATAGATAGCCTTATGGGGGTTTCCTTGTATATAACTCTGTTTTGTCTCACTGCCTTTAGAATCCTCTCTTAATCTTTAGCTTTTCCCATTTTTCTTATGATATGTCTTGGTATGTGTCTTTTAGGTTCTTCTTGTTTGGTACCCTGTGCACTTCTTAACAGAGAAGGTAATGGCACCCCACTCCAGTATTCTTGCCTGGAAAATCCCATGGACAGAGGAGCCTACTAGGCTGCAGTCCATGGGGTTGCTCTGAGTCTGACATGACTGAGGGACTTCACTTTCACTTTTCACTTTCATGCATTGGAGAAGGAAATGTCAACCCACTCCAGTGTTCTTGCCTGGAAAATCGCAGGGACGATGGAGCCTGGTCGGCTGCTGTCTATGGGGTCGCACACAGTAGAACACAACTGAAGCGACTTAGCAGCAGCAGCAGCAGCACTTATACCTGGATATCTGTTTCCTTCAGTTTTGGAAGTTTTTAGCCATAATTTTATTAAATAACTTTCTGACCATTTTCTCTCTCATTTCCTCCTGGGGCCTCTACAGTGCAAATGTTTTATGCTTGATTTTACCAGAGTTCCCCTAAATGTTTCTAGCTTTCTTTTTTAATGTTTTTCTTTTAATTTTTCTGATTGAGTAAGTTGATTATTCTGTCTTTTAGATATGAGATGCATTCTTCTTTAACACCTTGTTGGCTGTTAATTTCTCCTATTGTGTTTTTCATTGTTATTACATTTTTCAGATCTGACTGGTTCTTTTATATATTTTCCAATTCCTTGATACAATTCCTACTGAGTTTGTCCTTTTTTTCTGTCAGTTAGCATTGTGATTATTAATGCTTTGAACGCTTTATTTGTTAGATTATTTATTTTTCTGTTTTATTTTTTTTCTAGAGGCTTCCTTTTTTTTTTTTTTAATTGAAGCAAATTACTGGGTATTCTCATTTTGCTAAACTTTCTCCATCTCTCTGAAATTAGGTTAAACAGCTACCTATCCTAGTTTTGAAAGGTTGTCCTTTTGTGGGAGCATCCCTATACAGTCTGTTGTTACTATTGATTTAGCTGGGCATCGTGGATATGATGTTAGCACAAGTCATGACTTTGCTCAGGGTGTGCTAACAGCTATCACCTTAGTAGCAAGTGGGGCTGGAGATGGCAGGGCTACATTTGGAGCCAAGAGTGGCATGGGCTTCTCCTCTGCTCAGTGGCCAAATTCACCTTATTATGGTGCAGCAGCAAGTCCTAAGTTGATAGAGAAGAAGCCTTGATTATGGTTCATGCTAGCTCCAGACTCTCTAAATGTGTATCCCCATTTCAGATGGCACTCTCACCCCAGAGAACTGGCTATGACTGCCACAACCCAGTTAGTCAGCCGAAGTCCATTTCTGATGCTCCACCTCTCTAAGTAGCAGTAATTTCTGCTCTCACCTTGTTCAGTTCAGTTCATTCAATTCAATCACTCAGTTTTGTCTGATTCTTTGTGGCCCCATGAACTGTAGCATGCCAGGCCTCCCTGTCCATCACCAATTCCCAGAGTTCACCCAAGCTCATGTCCATTGAGTCAGTGATGCCATCCAGCCATCTCATGCTCTGTCGTCCCCTTCTCCTCCTGCCCCCAATCAACCCAGCATCAAAATCTTTTCCAATGAGTCAACTCTTCCCATGAGGTGGCCAAATAATTGGAGTTTCAGCTTCAGCATCAGTCCTTTCAAAGAACACCCAGGATTGATCTCCTTTAGAATGGACTGTTTGGATCTCCTTGCAGTCCAAGGGACTTTCAAGAGTCTTCTCCTAACCACAGTTCAAAAGCATCAATTCTTCGGCACTCAGATTTCTTCACAGTCCAACTCTCACATCCATATATGACCACTGGAAAAACCATAGCCTTGACTACACGGATCTTGGTTGGCAAAGTAATGTCTCTGATTTTTCATATGCTATCTAGATTGGTCATAACTTTCTTTGCAAGGAGTGTCTTTTAATTTCATAGCTGCAATCACCATCTGCAGTGACTTTGGAGCCCCCCAAAATAAAGTCTGACACCGTTTCCCCATCAATTTCCCATGAAGTGATGGGACCATATGCCATGATATTCATTTTCTGAATGTTGAGCTTTAAGCCAACTTTTTCACTCTCCACTTTCACTTTCACCAAGAGGCTCTTTAGTTACTCTTCACTTTCTGCCATAAGGGTGATGTCATCTGCATATCTGAGGTTATTGATATTTCTCCCAGCAATCTTGATTCCAGCTTGTGCTTCTTTCAGCCCAGCATTTCTCATGATGTACTCTTCATAGAAGTTAAATAAACAGGGTGACATTATAAAGCCTTGATGTACTCCTTTTCCTATTTGGAACCAGTCTGTAGTTCCATGTCCAGTTCTAACTATTTCTTCCTGACCTGTATACAGATTTCTCAGGAGGCAGGCAAGGTGGTCTGGTATTCCCATCTCTTTCAGAATTTTCTACAGTTTTTTTTTTTTTTTTTTTTTTTATCTATAGAGTCAAAAACTTTGGCATAATCAACAAGGCAGAAATAAATTTTTTTCTGGAATTCTCTTCATTTTTCAATGATCCAGAGGATGTTGGCAAGTT
>SJYA01001319.1:111722-126739 GCA_006410615.1 Neotragus moschatus
TTTTTTTTTTTTTTTTTTTTATCTATAGAGTCAAAAACTTTGGCATAATCAACAAGGCAGAAATAAATTTTTTTCTGGAATTCTCTTCCTTTTTCAATGATCCATCGGATGTTTGCTATTTGATCTCTCATACCTCTGCCTTTTCTAAAACCAGCGTGAACATCTGAAAGTCACGGTTCATGTATTACTGAAGCCTGAATTGGAGAATTTTAAGCATTACTTTACTAGCGTGTGAGAGGAGTGCAATTGTGTGGTAGTTTGAGCATTCTTTGGCATTTTCTTTCTTTGGGATTGGAATGAAAACGGATCTTTTCCATTTCTGTGGCCACTGCTGAGTTTTCCAAATTTGCTGACATATNGTCACGGTTCATGTATTACTGAAGCCTGAATTGGAGAATTTTAAGCATTACTTTACTAGCGTGTGAGAGGAGTGCAATTGTGTGGTAGTTTGAGCATTCTTTGGCATTTTCTTTCTTTGGGATTGGAATGAAAACGGATCTTTTCCATTTCTGTGGCCACTGCTGAGTTTTCCAAATTTGCTGACATATTGAGTGCAGCACTTTCACAGCATCATCTTCCAATATTTGAAATAGCTCAACTGGAATTCCATCACTTCCACTAGATTTGTTCATAGTGATGCTTTCTAAGGCCCACTTGACTTCACATTCTAGGATGTCTGGCTCTAGGTGCATGATCACAACTTCATGATTATCTGGGTTGTGAAGATCTTTTTTGTATCTTTTTTGATCACTTTATTCAGATGGCATCAATTCCAGGCTAGCATGATACAGCACAACTGAGTACTTCTCTTAGCCAAGTCAGCCACTGCCATCGTATGGAACTGTTTTGGAAAGCAATGAGACAGTGTAGGTCTTTCACTTGATCTGCAGCATGAACCAGTGCGGTTATGAGGAATTGGCCAGAGCTTTAAGCAGTTTCAATCTATTTTTTCCACCTGTTTCAGGAGTAAGCAAATGTGTGTGCACTCTTTACAGGAAGATTCTAGATTACCTTTCTGCTAATCCCACTGTTTTTCTAGCCAGATGTGAAGACACTTCTTTCTGGTGTTAGTCCCCAGGATGGGGTGCCCATATGTGACCTGAAACTTTCATCCCCAAGGAGTATCTCTGACCTTGTAATCTATCCCCCCCCCCATCTTCTCTGACCCTTTCCAGGGGCAAAGATCCTTACCTGATCATTCTCTTCCCTACTACATGACTCCATGAGAATCTTCTTATTGACTTCATTGTATGAGTTTTTCAGCCAGTTACTTTTCTGCCCTTGAGAACTGCTTCAAATCTAGTTGCATTTTCTGTGTGTTCATGGGACAAAATGAGTACCATGTTCTCCTACTGCTAATCTTGAACTCTTCATATACACTAATTTTTTGTGAGTACTTAGAAAAGAATATATTTGAAAAAGAGGGCAGAATAACAAACATAAACACACTCTTATAATGTGCAATAATGTGACATTTTATAAATAATGGATGTAGACACTACTCCTCTAATAGGACATCAGCACAATGATTGTGATTGTCAGGTACCATGCTATGTAGTAGATTCAGTTTAGTCACTCAGTCCTGTCCAACTATTTGCAGCCCCATGAATCCAAGCCTTCCTGTCCTTCACCAACTCCTGGAGTTCACCCAAACTCAAGTGCATCGAGTTGGTGCTGCCATCCAGCCATCTCATCTTCTGTCATCCCCTTCTCTTCCTGCCTCATTCCCTCCCAGCATCAGGGTCTTTCTCAAACAGTCAACTCTTCACATGAGGTGGCCAATGTATTGGAGTTTCAGCCTCAGCATCAGTCCTTCCAATGAACACCCAGGACTGATCTCCTTTAGAATGGACTAGATGGACCTCCTTGCAGTCCAAGAAACTCGCCAGAGTCTTCTCCAACACCACATTTCAAAAGCATAAATTCTTCAGTGCTCAGCTTTCTTCATAGTCCAACTCTCACGTTCATACATGACCACTGGAAAAACCATAGCCTTGACTAGATGGGCCTTTGTTGGAAAACTAATGCCTCTGCTTTTGAATATGCTTTCTAGATTGGTCATAAATTTCCTTCCAAGGAGTAAGCTTCTTGTAATTTCATGGCTGCAATCACCATCTGCAGTGACTTTGGAGCCCCCCAAAATAAAGTCTGACATCTGTTTCCCCATCTATTTCCCATGAAGTGATGGGATGCCATGATCTTAGTTTTCTGCATGTTGAGCTTTAAGCCAACTTTTTCACTCTCCTCTTTCACTTTCATCAAAGGGCTTTTTAGTTTCTCTTCACTTTCTGCCATAAGGATGATGTCATCTGCATGTCTGAGGTTATTGATATTTCTCCCAGTAATCTTGATTCCAGCTTGTGCTTCTTCCAGCCCAGCATTTCTCATGATGTATTCTGCATAGAAGTTAAATAAGCAGTGTGACAATATACACCCTTGATGTAATCCTTTTCCTATTTGGAACCAGTCTGTTGTTCCATGTCCAGTTCTAACTGTTGCTTCCTGACCTGCAAATAAGTTTCTCAGGAGACAGGTCAGGTGGTCTGGTATTCCCATCTCTCTCAGAATTATCCACAGTTTATTGTGATCCNTTTCTCATGATGTATTCTGCATAGAAGTTAAATAAGCAGTGTGACAATATACACCCTTGATGTAATCCTTTTCCTATTTGGAACCAGTCTGTTGTTCCATGTCCGGTTCTAACTGTTGCTTCCTGACCTGCAAATAAGTTTCTCAGGAGACAGGTCAGGTGGTCTGGTATTCCCATCTCTCTCAGAATTATCCACAGTTTATTGTGATCCACACAGTCAAAGGCTTTGGCATAGTCAATAAAGCAGAAATTGATGTTTTTCTGGAACTCTGTTGTTTTTTCTATGATCCAGCGGATGTTGGCAATTTGATCTCTTGTACCTCTGCCTTTTCTAAAACCAGCTTATACACCTGGAAGCTCACGGTTCATGTATTGCTAAAGCCTGGCTTGGAGAATTTTAACCATTAATTTACTAGCGTGAGAGAGGAGTACAATTGTGTGGTAGTTTGAGCATTCTTTGGCATTTTCTTTCTTTGGGATTGGAATGAAAACTGACCTTTTCCAGTCCTGTGGCCACTGCTGAGTTTTACAAATTTTCTGCCGTACTGAGTGTAGTACTTTCACAGTATCATCTTTCAGGATTTGAAATATCTCGACTGGAAATCCATCACTTCCACTAGCTTTGTTCGTAGTGATGCTTTCTAAGGCCCACATGACTTCACATTCCAAAATGTCTGGATCTGGGTGAGGGATCACATCATCGTGATTTTCTGGGCTGTGAAACTTTTTTGTACATTATTCTGTGTGTTCTTGCCACCTGTTCTTAATATCTTCTGCTTCGGTTATATTCATACAATTTCTGTCCTTTATCGAGCCCATCTTTGCATGAAATATTCCCTTCATATCTCTCATTTTCTTCAACAGATCTCTAGTCTTTCCCATTTTGTTGTTTTCCTCTATTTCTTTACGTTGTTCACTGAGGAAGGCTTTCTTATCTCTCCTTGCTATTCTTTGGAATTCTGGATTCAAATGGGAATATCTTTCCTTTTCTCCTTTGGTTTTCACTTTTCTTCTCTGCACAGCTATATGTAAGGCCTCCTCAGACAACCATTTTGCTTTTTTTCATTTCTTTTCCATGGGGATGGTCTTGATCCCTGTCTCCTGTACAATGTCAAAAACCTCCATCCACAGTTCATCAAGCACTCTGTCTATCAGATCTAGTCCCTTTAATCTATTTCTCAGTTTCACTGTATAATCATAAGGGATTTGTTTTAGGTCATACCTGAATAGTCTCATGGTTTTCCCTACTTTCTTCAATTTAAGTCTGAATTTGGCAATAAGGAGCTCATGATCTGAGCCACAGTCAGCTCCTGGTCTTGTTTTTATGACTGTATAGAGCTTCTCCATTTTGGCTGAAAAGAATGTAATCAATCTGATTTTGGTGTGTATCATCTGGTGATGTCCATGTGTAGAGTCTTCTTTTGTGTTGTTGGAAGAGGGTGTTTGCTATGACCAGTGCATTCTCTTGGCAAAACTCTATTAGCCTTTGCCCTGCTTCATTCCATACTCCAAGACCATATTTGCCTGTTATTGCAGACATTTCTTGACTCCCTACTTTTGCATTCCAGTTCCCTATAATGAAAAAGACATCTTTTTTCGGTGTTAGTTCTAAAAGGTCTTGTAGGTCTTCATAGAACCGTTCAACTTCAGTTCCTTCAGTGTTACTGGTTGGGGCATAGGCTTGGATCACCATGATATTGAATGGTTTGCCTTGGGAGCAAACAAAGATCATTCTGTCGTTTTTGAGATTGCACCCAAGTACTGCATTTCAGATTCTTTTGTTGACCATGATGGCTACACCATTTCTTCTAAGGGATTCCTGCCACAGTAGTAGATATAATGGTCATCTGAGTTAAATNGTAGCCTACCACTCTCCTCTATCCATGGGATTTTCCAGGCAATAGTACTGGAATGGATTGCCATTTCCTTAGTAAAGGGGAACTAAAAAGCCTCTTGATGAAAGTGAAAGAGGAGAGTGAAAAAGTTGGCTTAAAGCTCAATATTCAGAAAATTAAGATCATGGCATCTGGTCCCCATCACTTCATGGGAAATAGATGGGGAAACGGTAGAAACAGTGTCAGACTTTATTTTTCTGCTCTCCAAAATCACTGCAAATATTGATTTCAGCCATGAAATTAAAAGACACTTACTCCTTGGAAGGAAAGTTATGAGCAACCTAGACAGCATATTCAAAAGCAGAGACATTACTTTGCCAACAAATGTCCTTCTAGTCAAGGCTATGGTTTTTACAGTGGTCATGTATGGATGTGGGAGTTGGACTGTGAAGAAAGCTGAGCACCAAGGAATTGATGCTTTTGGAACTGTGGTGTTGGAGAAGACTCTTGAGAGCCCCTTGGGCTGCAAGGAGATCCAACCAGTCCATTCTGAATGAGATCAGCCCTGGGATTTCTTTGGAGGAAATGATGTTGAAGCTGAAACTCCAGTACTTTGGCTACCTCATGTGAAGAGTTGACTCATTGGAAAAGACCCTGATGCTGGGAGGGATTGGGGGCAGGAGGAGAAGGGGGCGACAGAGGATGAGATGGCTGGATGGCATCACCAGTTCGATGGACATGAGTTTGGATGAACTCCAGGAGTTGGTGATGGACAGGGAGGCCTGGCATGCTGCAGTTCCTGGGATTGCAAAGAGTGAGACACAGCTGAGCATCTGAACTGAACTGAAACACACTCTAATTAATTGTGAACCTTTAATATAGTAATATGCTAGTAGCTGATTTCCAATTCCTCTTCAATTTTTATTGATGAACATCATGAACCAGATGTGGCTAACAAAAATATAGCTATTCTTTCTTCATTCATATGCTGCCAATCCTTAACTATCTGCTGTATGTCGTGTTTTAACCCACATGGTTTCTCTATGGATGATTGGATATTTTTATCAAGAGACAGTATCGGATATTAGTTAAGAGCCTGACTCCAACTGTATACGGTATGAGTTTAAATACCAGCCCTGCAACTTCTCTAGGTAACCTTGTGCAATATGCTTCATATCCCAGAGGGTCAGATTCTCCATGTGCAATTGGAACTGGAATAAGATTGAGGAGAGCATTAAATAAGTTTACACTCTTTGTACAGTTCTTGGAATATTTTTTTCCTTGGACAGATGTCAGCTATTATTATTATTTTTATGTTTTACTAAGAGCTCTCTGAATGCTACCCATAAATCCAGTCCCACTCATCTTTGGTCTTTGGGAAGGCATAATAATAGTAATAATAATGAAATAACAGAAAACAGTGTTTAATGAGCACTTACCACTAGCATTTTCCACTGATCTTCACAATAGGTGTGCAGAGTAGTTTAAGGAACTGCAAAAATCACTTTGTTAAGAGAGATTCTAAAATCTGATGAGATTCATGCATAATGTTTATATGGTCTACTGTAAATAAACCTGACCACACCCTTGGAAAATCCATTAAAGTCTTTCCTTTTCCTGTTCCTTGGACCATAATGTCCTATGATGCAGTTTCTACTTCATTGTATAATATTGAGGCTAAATTTGTTCCACATAGGCATTTTTATAGCTCTTGGTTTTGTTCAATTACATAGACATTCCTTAAAACATTTTTAGGATAGAAGATTTTAACTGAGTGATAGATGAAAGAAAATTGACGTAAAATTACTAAAAAATTAAGGATGCGATATCAAATTAAAATCACATGACTTTGTTCAAGGGAGATATCATGTTATCCAAATCTAGGATTATAACTAGGTTATAAGAAAATATTTTATTTAGTCTCTAGAAAATAGTGTATATGTACACACACGTGTGTGTACCTGCCCCTGTGCAGCCACATGGAGCATTTTATTTTCTTTCTGTAATCTTAAGCAAGGTATTGTATAGTACATGGAGTTTAATTCTCTCTTCTCCATTTGCTATGACCCAATATGTTGCTAGATTGATACCTCTTTGTTACCTCATTGGCATTTTTAGGCCTTTGAATTCTGATCTCTACTTTTGACAAGAAATTGGTTATGGGTGTGAAACTGAGTGTTTCCTGTGTAGCTGTATGATACTTCTAGTTAAGGACGAGTTAATTGCTTTCTTATACATTCCCTTCCCCCTTCAATACTTAGCAGGATGTGAAATGGCTATTTGAGATACTGAATTTTTTTCAGCTTCCATGTTTTATGACCTTGATTCTTTAGATATGAATGCAAAATATGAGAAAGATTAATAAGACAGAGAATATGAAAGGCCATTCCACTTTATATCTGGATCAACATCTTTGAGCAATTTGATGGCATGCCTTCTAACTTAAGGATATGAATTTGTGTGTGTGTGTATGTGTGTATGATAAATTTGCATGTAAGAGCATTCACAAAGTATTCTTGGAACAAAAAGCTGTCGATTAGATATAGATTTACTCGTGCTGTTTTCTTAGACTAAAATTTTCATAGCTACTTCTCTATTTGCTTTTGTGATGGCTTAAAGCAATACTGATGTAAATAATAAAGATTAAACAGATAAAATGGATTAATATTTAATTAAGAAGAAAGACAGATATGCACTAGAACCAACATTTGTTTTGTAACATAAAGCTTTCCATTAAAGCTTTTGTATCTTTCTATTAAGAGTAATTTTAGAAAAAATATTCCTGAAGGAGTTTCTAGAGGAGATGTGTGAGAGGAGGAAGTTCCAATAAAGAATAGACAGTTCTATGGTGTCCAATAAGATGATGAAAATTCACATAAAGAGGAAAATTTCCAGACTTCACAAACTACTACCCAGAATGCCATGCAATCAGGGCTTAACATTTCACCTTAGTCACTTATCCCATTTTATTTGAATATAATATAAATCTTTCACTTACAAGTTGTATCTGTTTTCTTTCATTGATTCATTGTTATTTATTTAAAAAATACTTATTTATTGCCTTTTATGTTGTAGATACTAAAGAGAGAGGTATAAATATGCAGACCTAATTTTGTGGTAGACATTGTTAATGCCTTGTCTGTGGTGCTCAGGCATTATTAGTAGGTACTCCCTGTGACTTCCACACGCCAGTCTGCATCTGTGCTAAAGATCAGATGTAAACAACCCAGTTAACTTACCCAAGTAGACTGAAAGTGAAGAGATACCAACTCTTTGGGAGAGGTCTTTGCCAGTGACTCTCTGAAGTTAGTATATAAAAACTCCAATTCTTTTTTCCTGTTAGTAGGATAATACTCAGGCATTTATGTTATAAAATTTCTCAGAATTTCTCTATGGGATTAAGCTTCAGCTAGCCACTGCTCTCATTTGAATCCTGATAAGGTCAACTCTTGGGAGAAACAAATTATAACACAGTGTCTGCTGTCATATAATTTACACCTCACCCCAGTGAATCTCAAAATAAGATTAGATTCCCACTGCATCAGAAACAATCTGTATCTTGGAAAAGTAGAATATTCTAGAGAAACTGAACCAAAATCGTTACCGTAGAATCACGGTAATTTGGACCTTTACCTTGCTCTCTCTCATTTGTATGTCCCTCAAATTTGAAAAGTATTGGCTTCATGGATGACTTTGCAAGACTCTCAGCCTTGATTTGATAAAATAGAGTTGTGATGATTTAGTAGACATTTTAAATTTAAGGAATTAACATATATACAATTAAAGTAAAATTTTACAGTAAACTTTATTTTAATTTTAGTCTCTAAATATCAAAATGCATTTGAAAATCATAGGTATCTTTAAATTTAAGATACTTTGGATTATCAAACTAGAAATGAATGTTAGGCACAATTCACATGTGCTAACAGCAGAATCATGCACAATAAATAATATTGTCACATGTGCACTTTGTTAAGAGTATTTTGTGCTTTGACTAAAAGTATTTTTTGGGGGGCATTTATTGATTTATTTATTCACTCTTCAACTATCCAAAATATACATACTGAGCTATACAAGCAGGTACTAAATTAAAATATAGAGGTTCATCAATAACAAAGTTAGACATGAATCCTACCATCAAACATAGAATATCTCTGTTAGATCTAGGACATTTCTATTACGCAGATCCTACCATCAAACAGAATACCTCTGTGAGATTTAGCACAATTATACTCAAATATATACTTGAAAAAAATTCAGAAAAAAAGTATTTAGCATATATATCACATGGAAAGAAAACTATCATTAGTGATAGTACCTAAAATTTACTCCTTAAAACAAACATAAAAAATGAACAAACAAACAGAAAACTTCACAACTTTTTCTGCATCTTTGTTGGTTTGAAGAAACTGTAGTGAGTGAGAGAAACATAGTTACTTCTTGTTCAGAAGAAATGGCATAGTGTGTAGGAAGATGTGAATTTTTTCACTTTGTATGTACCAGCAGAAATCTCCAAGTGGAGTTTACTTTTGGAGAATTCATTTTATTTTACACATAACATGGGTAACTTGGCAGATACTATTGTTTCCAATGATTTCAAAGTGAATGCCTCTAATTGATAGATTGAAGGCTTCTTTATCTCTTAAGAATTTAGGTCCTTATATATGTCTAGCTTCTCAGGATATTAGGCCTGGATATATGTAAGAAACATATTTTACTAAAATACATAAACTACATTTGTATTCTAGATTTATATTTAGTAGTTAACTTATTGTTATATAATTATCTTTAGTTATACTGAAAAGTTTCAGTTCTGAAAGATATTAAATATATTATTTTTTTTTTGTTGTTGTTGTATGATAACACTGTCTGAAATAAAACCGAAAGAGTAACTATAGTTTGGTATAGTATTACTATAAATATAAAACCCATTTAAAAGGCTCAAATACTCAAAAATACCATCACAGATGGAGAAGCTCTATACAGTCAGCAAAAACAAGACTGGGAGCGGACTGTGGCTCAGATCACAAACTCTTTATTGCCAAAATCAGACTTACAATGAAGAAAGTGGGGAAAACCACTAGACCATCCAGAGATGATCTAAATCAAATCCCTTATGATTATACAGTGGAAGTGAGAAATAGATTNAAAATACCATCACAGATGGAGAAGCTCTATACAGTCAGCAAAAACAAGACTGGGAGCGGACTGTGGCTCAGATCACAAACTCTTTATTGCCAAAATCAGACTTACAATGAAGAAAGTGGGGAAAACCACTAGACCATCCAGAGATGATCTAAATCAAATCCCTTATGATTATACAGTGGAAGTGAGAAATAGATTTAAGGGACAATGTCTGACAGACAGAGTGCCTGATGAACTATGGACAGAGGTTCATGATATTGCACAGGAGACAGGGATCAAGACCATCCCCAGGAAAAAGTAATGTAAAAAAGCAAAATGGCTATCTGAGGAGGCCTTCCGAATAGCTGTGAAAAGAAGAGAAGTGAAAAGCAAAGGAAAAAAGGAAAGACATATCCATTTGAATGCAGAGTTCCAAAGAATAGCAAAGAGAGATAAGAAAGCCTTCAATGCAAAGAAATGGAGGAAAACAATGGAACTGGAAAGACTAGAGATCTCTTCACGGAGAAGGCAATGGCATCCCGTTCCAGTACTCTTGCCTGGAAAATCCCATGGATGGAGGAGCCTGGTGGGCTGCCATCTCTGGGGTCGCACAGAGTCGGACACGACGGAAGTAATTTAGCAGCAGCAGCAGCAGCAGCGATCTCTTCAAGAAAATGAGAGATACCAAGGGAACATTTCATGCAAAGATGGGCTCGATAAAGGACAGAAATGGTATGGACCTGATAGAAGCAGAACACACTAAGAAGAGGTGGCAAGAATACACAGAAGAACTATACAAAAAAGATCTTCATGACACAGACAATCATGACAGTGTGATCACTCACCTAGGGCCAGACTTCCTTGAATGTGAAGTCAAATAGGCCTTAGAAAGCATCACTACGAACTAAGCTAGTGGAGGTGATGGAATTCCAATTGAGCTGTCTCAAATCTTGAAAGATGATGCTGTGAAAGTGCAACACTCAATATGCCAGCAAATTTGGAAAACTCAGCAGTGGCCACAGGACTGGTAAAGGTCAGTTTTCATTCCAATCCTAAAGAAAGGCAATGCCAAAGAATGCTCAAAGTACTGCACAATTGTACTAGTTTCACATGCTAGTAAAGTAATGGTCAAAATTCTCCAAGCCAGGCTTCAGCAATATGTGAACCATGAACTTCCAGATGTTCAAGCTGGTTTTAGAAAAGGCAGAGGAACCAGAGATCAAATTACCAACATCTGTTGAATCATGGAAAAAGCAAGAGAGTTCCAGAAAAACATTTATTTCTGATTTATTGACTTTGCCAAAGCCTTTGACTGCATGGATCACAACAAACTGTGGAAAATACTGAAAGAGATGGGAATACAAGACCACTTGACCTGCCTCTTGAGAAACCTACTTGCAGGTCAGGAAGCAACAGTTAGAAATTGACGTGGAGCAACAGACTGGTTCCAAATAGGAAAAGGATTACGTCAAGGCTGTATATTGTCATCCTGCTTATTTAACTTCTATGCAGAAATTAAATTTCTCATATCATGAGAAATGCTGAGCTGGATGAAGCACAAGCTGGAATCAAGATTGCCAGGAGAAATATCAATAACCTCAGATATGCAGATGACATCACCCTTGTGGCAGAAAGTGAAAAAGAACTAAAGAGCCTCTTGATGAAAGTGAAAGAGGACAGTGAAAAAGTTGGCTTAAAGCTCAACATTCAGAAAACGAAGATCATGGCATCTGGTCCCATCATTTCATGGCAAAAAGATGGGGAAACAGTGGAAACAGTAGCTGACTTTATTTTGGGGAGGCTTCAAATCATGGCAGATGATGATTGCAGCCATGAAATTAAAAGAAGCTTACTCCTTGGAAGGAAAGTTATGACCAACCTAGATGGCATATTAGAAAGCAGAAAAATTACTTTGCCAACAAAGCTCATCTAGTCAAGGCTATGGTTTTTCCAGTAGCATGTATGGATGTCAGAGTTGGACTATAAAGAAAGCTGAGTGCTGAAGTATTGATGTTTTTGAACTGTGGTTTGCAGAAGACTCCTGAGTATCCCTTGGTCTGCAAGGAGATCCAACCAGTCCATCCTAAAGCAGATCAGTCTTGGGTGTTCTTTGGAAGGACTGATGTTGAAGCTCAAACTTCAATACTTTGGCCACCTGATGTGAAAAGCTGACTCATTTGAAAAGACCTTGATGCTGGGAAAGATTATGGGCAGGAGGAGAAGAGGATGACAGAGGATGAGATAGTTGGATGACATCACCGGCTCAATGGATATGTGTTTGGGTAGGCTCCGGGTGTTGGTGATGGACAGGGAGGCCTGGCGTGCTGCAGTTCATGGGATTGCAAAGAGTCAGAAACGACTGAGCAACTGAACTGAACTGAACTGAACTGAACTGAATCATCTCTTTCTACATAACCAGTATATTTTCCCTTCCAAGTCATGTGCTCATGTAAGTTTTCCATAAAATAGTCATCTTTCTTACCCCAGGATTCAGCCAACCCCAGGGTAACTTAATTTATTTCTGTGTTCTTAAGTTGCTTCCTCCAGTTGGATGATTATTTTCCTCTGCTTATTCTACTCTCACATTAATTTTTCTTTTCTGCTACCTCTGAGTTATATTACACTTTTTCTGAAAAAAAAAAAATTTATGTTTTCAGAATTGTACCCTATCCTCTGATTATTTTGTATAATAAATTAAATGATGGTGTGTTCTACTGGATACCAAGGAAAATGATATAGACAATGTTAAAACAACCACTTGCCATTGAAGTTGAAGGTGAAGAAAAATGTTGGCAATCTAACATTTTCTGCATCACCAGACTTTCTTCTCAATGAATTCTTGGGAAAGTGTGAAAAATGATTTTACTGGTCAAGTTTATCCTCCATTTCTGTTATATGAACATTATATATGCTATATAATATCTGCTATTGAAGGAAGAAGGAACTGTGTTTACCTTTAGAATTTTAAAGTGATTAAAATTGTAGGTAAATTCTGAAAGGGAGGAAATTTATATTATGATAAGGGAAAAGTGGACATTGAAATTATATGAATAAAAATAAATAAACCTTATGAGAGCAAGAAAACAAGAAAGATTTTTAAAGCTTTTACAGTGAACCATCTTATGTAAACAAATAGCACACACATATACAGATATAGGAGAAATCAACACAATATTATAATTATACATCAATTAAAAATAAATAAATAAAAAAGTAACTTGTTTATGGATAGCAGTGTTCCAGAATTGAAAGTACAGCCAACATAAAATGTGGAGTTGGTAATTTCTATGCGTTTTTTTTTTTTCTTTATCTTGAGCACACATGGTTGACATAGGGCCTTGCTAGCAAAAAACTTTACATACTCCTATCAGTTTTCTTAAAAATTATCTTTTGCCTAATTAAATGTTTCTAGAATAATTAAATTATTTTGTGTTAGTAAAGGAGGAAAAAAGAAAGCTGCGTACATTTTGTTAAATTATAATAAGAGAGTGAGTTGGGTGGGACAGGTTGGAATGATGCTAGCTGTGGCATATCACAAACAAGAGAAACAAGAATTTCAAAGGAAGATATTAAGTCCGCATGGTACATTTGCCTCTTTTCATGAGGATATTCTATTTCCAGTGATAACTTAAGAGGTCTTGGGTTTTATTTTATAAATGAAGACCAACTTCTGGTAATCTAGGTGGATCAAACATATGTTATTTATACTTGTTCCCAAAAGTCACACTGGAAACTCAGAACAAGGATAAAAGTTTATATGTGCATCCATAAGAACAAAATATAGAACGGGTGAAATAATTTAAATGTGGAACATGAAAAAACTGATGAACACCTAACTGATTATTATCAGAGCAGAAGAGAATTCTAATCTGGCACTGAGGAGAGCTCAGTGAGAAGCAATTTGACACACAGAAATTTACTCACAAAAATTGGAGGCACCACTGAAAGTTGCTTACTGTTGCGGCTGATGAAAAGGAGAATTGCTTAAAAATCCAGAAAGAATTGAAGTTTTGTTGTTTAAAGAGATTGAGCCAGGCATGGCTCTAGACACAGGGGCAATAAGCATATAGAAATATTATGTGGAAGTTCAGGGATCTGTAAAAGCTGATGTGCGTGAAAGTGAAAGTGTTAATTGCTCAACCATGTCTGAATCTTTGCAACCTCCTGCCAGCATCCTCTGTCCATGAAATTCTCCAGGCAACAATACTGGAGTGGGTCGCCATTCCCTTTTGCATGGGTTCTTCCCGACCCAGAGATCAAACCGGGGTCTCCTGCTTTGCAGGAGACTTCTTTACCATCTTTATCACCAGGGAAGCCCCTAAAATGATGTAGGGAATAGTAAAACCTCTTCTCTTACTCAACTCTGAGAACTCTGGCTGCTCACCTTGTAATTTGTAGACAGGATATTAAATAATTGTCCTCCTGGGTAACTGAGAAAGTCATAGACTTGAGAGTTCAAGTCCCCCTTCAACCTGATCACCTGACAAATAAACCCAACTTTCTCTCTCTCTCTCGCTCTCTCTCTCTATATATATGTGTGTGTGTGTGTGTGTGTGTGTGTGTGTGTATACATATAAATGAGGAAAGAGAGTGTGTTCATGGATCAAGAAAAAGTGGCTGAGAACAATGGGGGGAAATTATTGAAAAATAGAATGTCAAGAAAAATTAAAATTTTAGTAAAAGTATTGAAAAATAAAGTTAACAAAGCTTTCCAGAACAGAAATAGATAATGTTGGGGAAAATGACAACATTAGAGGACCCACATAAGATATCCAGCATCCAACCATATAAAGAGGTAACAGTGAAAATAGAAAGGAACAGTGAAGAAACAGAAAATAAATATATTAGTGCCATTAAAAGTTAGAATTCTTCATCAATTCTTATTATTTATAGCATGTGGTGGTAAAATAATGCAATTGAGTGGTTATGTCGTTTAGGGGTTAAGCCTGATTTTAAGCATTATACAGTGGTAAAACCACCCTCTCTGTGATTTAGAGTTCAAATTTAAATTTCTTAAATTTCTCTTTTTCTTAGGAAATAGTAATCAATTATATTTCAATGTTGTTTTGAGTACTAAACAAGTAAATAAGTATAAAAGGCAGAGAGCAGTCTCTGATATTTAGGAAATTCTTAACAAGCTTCAGCAATACGTGAACGGTGAACTTCCTGATGTTCAAGCTGGTTTTAGAAAAGGCAGAGGAACCAGAGATCAAATTGTCAACATCCACTGGATCATGGAAAAAGCAAGAGAGTTCCAGAAAACCATCTATTTCTGCTTTATTGACTATGCCAAAGCCTTTGACTGTGTGGATCACAATAAACTGTGGAAAATTCTGAGAGAGATGGGAATACCAGACCACCTGAACTGCCTCTTGAGAAATCTGTATGCAGGTCAGGAAGCAAGAGTTAGAACTGGACATGGAACAACAGATTGGTTCCAAATAGGAAAAGGAGTATGTCAAGGCTGT
>SJYA01001319.1:127655-152667 GCA_006410615.1 Neotragus moschatus
CCCTGGGATTTCTTTGGAAGGAATGATGCTAAAGCTGGAACTCCAGTACTTTGGCCACCTCATGCGAAGAGTTGACTCATTGGAAAAGACTTTGATGCTGGGAGGGATTGGGGGCAGGAGGAGAAGGGGACGACAGAGGATGAAATGGCTGGATGACATCACTGACTCGATGGGCATGAATCTGAGTGAACTCTGGGAGTTGGTGATGGACGGGGAGGCCTGGCATGATGCGATTCATGGGGTTGTAAAGAGTCGGACATGACTGAGTGACTGAAATGAACTGAACTGAAAGCTCAACATTCAGAAAATACAGATCATGGCATCTGGTCCCGTCACTTCACGGGAAGTAGATGGGTAAACAGTGTAAACAGTGACAGATTTTATTTTTGTGGGCTCCAAAATCACCGCAGATGGTGACTGTAGCCATGAAATTAAAAGACGCTTACTCCTTGGAAGAAAAGTTATGATCAACCTAGATAGCATATTCAAAAGCAGAGACATTACTTAGCTGACTAAGGTACATGTAGTCAACGCTATGGTTTTTCCTGTGGTCATGTATGGATGTGAGAGTTGGACTGTGAAGAAGGCTGAGCACCACAGAATTGATGCTTTTGAACTGTGGTGTTGGAGAAGACTCTTGAGAGTCCCTTGGACTGCAAGGAGATCCAACCAGTCCTTTCTGAAGGAGATCAACTCTGGGATTTCTTTGGAAGGAATGATGCTAAAGCTGTAACTCCAGTACTTTGGCCACCTCATGCAAAGAGTTGACTCATTGGAAAAGACTGTGATGCTGGGAGGGATTGGGGGCAGGAGGAAAAGGGGACGACAGAGGATGAGATGGCTGGATGGCATCACTGACTCGATGGATGTGTGAATCTGAGTGAACTCCAGGAGTTGGTGATGGACAGGGAGGTCTGGTGTGCTGGGCTTCATGGGGCTGCAAAGAGTCGGATACAACTGAGCGACTGAACTGAACTGAACTGAACCATTCTCATTTTGTTTACAGACATCCAAGACCTCAAAAAATGTGTTTTCAGTCTATTTTCAGTCACCTACTGTAAGATATGGATCTACAAAATTAAAACCATACCTAAAGAGTAAGGGAAAAAAGGAAAATCAGAAAATAGGGATCCAATGCAGGAAAGAATTGATTGGAACATCTCTGATGAGGCTGAATGGAGATCTCAAGGTGACAAAATAATAGCTATTCTGCAGCATTAAAGAACAGACTTCACACTGGAGAAAGAAAAGAGAGCTTCATGAAGTATTTATCTAAGGAAAAAATTAAACCAATAAAGTATGTAATGCGTGAATGAAATTATAGTTATATTTTCAGAGAGGAGTATTGGGATGAATTAATACTAAATAGGGCTTCCCAGGTGGCGCTAGTGGTACTTTAAAAACGTGGTAAAGAATCTGCGTGCTAATGCAGGAGGTGCAAGAGATGCAGATTTGATATCTAGATGGGGAAGATCCCTTGGAGCAGGAAATGGTAACCTGCACCAGGATTCTTGCCTGGAAAATTCCACGGGCAGAGGAGACTGACAGGCTACAGTCCATAATGCCATAGAGTCGGACATGCCTGAGTGACTTAGCAAAATAGCAAGTTATCTTTAACTACATATGAGCAAATAAAATAATGATTAAGAGGTGTTAAAAAAAACTTTATGAAAAAGGAAATAAATTAGAAATGCAAAATAGCACTTTAAGAATAAATACGATATATGTAATCACAAGCATGTGGATATTAAATATTGATCTAGTAAAAATATTTGAGTAATTTTATTGGAAACACTCTGTGCATCTGGCATTGTGAAATTAGTGTGGTTGACAGTAAAGAAAAGGAAATCCCCATTTTTTTTCATAGTAGGAATTTAGTAGATAAGATCTGAAACTGAAAAAATAATATATGGGGTATAATTATCTTATTGATAAATGTGGATATAAATTTCAAAAAATGATAGCTGCAATTCAAAAAATTGAAGATAATGGAAATAGATATCAGAAATTAGGGATGGGAAGATTTGAGACAGGTATACTGTTATACTTGGTTATAAGGCTTGTTGAGTTATTTGGTATTTTAAACTATGCACTTGTAACTTTTCAATTAAAACTATGGAAACACTGCTACCCATATGGGTGATTTGTGTTAATTTTACAAAAGAAAATTCCTCTGACTAGGTACAGGTGACTACAGAGCTGAGTCAAGGTTATATGGACTAAATTTCAGTCCCATCTCTACCCATAGTAACAGACCCTTGACTAATGGAAAATCTACACAACTATACATAGTACCTTACAACAGTGGATTACTATGCAGCTGTTATAAGAGAATAAATTTGAACTTGATAATGTAGAAAGAAGTTCACTATATGTTAAATACTGGAGATGATGAATTATAAAAGTGTATTTGAAAAGACATCTTAATTTGATTAAAATGAACTTTTAAAAACTATTCATTAAAAAATGGCAATCCACTCCAGTATACTTGCCTGGAAAATCCCATGGACAGAGGAGCCTGGTGGGCTACAGTCCATGGGGTCGCAAAGACTCGGACATGACTTAGCGACTAAACCACCACTAAACCACCAAACCAACATTATACAATTATTGTCTCTCAAAGTATAAATCCCCTATTTTATTTTACTTGAAGATTTTTATTTATTTATTTGGCTGTGGTGGGTCTTCTTTGCTGTGTGTGGGCTTTCTCTAGTTGCAGTGAGTGGGGTCTGCTATTTATTGCAGTGCACAGACTTCTCATTGTGGTGGCTTCTCTAGTTGTGGAGCACAGGCTCTACACATGCAGGCTTCTGTAGTTGTTGCACTTGGGCTCAGTAGTTGCAGCTCTCAGACTCCAGCGGCTCAGTAGCTGTGGTGCTTGGGCTTAGTTGTTCCGTGGAATGCAGAATCTTCCCAGACCAGGGATTGACCCTGCATTAGCAGGTGGATTCTTAATCACTGGACCTCCAGGGAAACCCCTAAATCCCCTAAAGTGTCATATCATGCTGCTGCTGCTGCTGCTAAGTCGCTTTAGTCGCGTCCAACTCTATGCGACCGCATAGATGGCAGCCCACCAGGCTCCCCTGTCCCTGGGATTCTCCAGGAAAGAACACTGGAGTGGGTTGCCATTTTCTTCTCCAATGCATGAAAGTGAAAACTGAAAGTGAAGTCGCTCAGTCGTGTCCGACCCCATGGACTGCAGTCTTCCATATCTCTATGATATAAAATCTTGAATAATTTTTAAACCACTTAATAATAACACTTTATACAATAAGAATATGATGTTTGTGTATTTTTATAGTAGCAATATATACCTTAATATATACCTTTATATGAACTGATATATACCTTAAATAGTGAGAAGGACATTTTAAATACTTCAATAATGAAAATGGAATTTTTGGTGAAAATTAAAAATGGCTGTTCTTCACGTTTTTTTTTTTTTTAAACTAGGAAGACATGAAATATATTTTGGAAAGGGAAAATTGGAAAACTTCCTAAAGAAAAAAAATTTGTTTTTTCTGGGAAAACAACATTCCCAGAGGCTGATATTAAGCTATTTCTTTTCAACTCCAAATGACAGAATGCATAGACATTCCCTACCTTTACAACAATACAGATAGCAAGAGTTAGATGATACTGTCAATCACATTTCTTCCCAGGAGATCCACTGGAGAAGGGCTGGGCTACACACTCCAGTATTCTTGGGCTTCCCTTGTGGCTCAGCTGGTAAAGAATCTACCTGCAATGTGGGAAACCTGGGTTTGATCCCCAGTTGGGAAAATTCCCTGGAGAAGGGAATGGCTACCTACTCTAGTATTCTGGCCTGGAGAATTCCATGGACTATATAGTCCATGGGTTTGCAAAGAGACAGACATAATAGAGTGACTTTCACTTTCACTTAAGCCCAAGAGAGAAGTATAGTCTTTATTCCCTTGACCACAGAGATGTTCAAACAGGTGATGTGCACTTGTTTTCTTTCTTAGAATAAATTAACATTATCATGACCAGAGCTCTGTTAAAAGAAGGAATTATTTCCTCTGCAAGAATGTAGGATGTGGTTTAATGAATGGGACCTAAGGGGGTAAAGGGTCAGAAGATTAAAAAAAGTTAGAAAGATATTGCAATAGTCTTTATGTATCAGAGTTTATGAGAATCTCATAACATTTTTATCCAAACATTATTCAGCGATATTAAATTTTGTTACAGCCAAAAGTGACCAAGATATCTGTGCAAAATGAAATTATGGTTAAAGCATAATCAAACACTATTTCAAGAAGAACTGGAACAATTAATGAGAACCAGACATGAAATAACCAGGAGAGAATTTGCTTTGTTACTTTATCCATACTCACATTAAAGGGAAGATTTAATCAATTCTGAACACTGAGAAGCAATGGGCCATTTTAAACTGCCAGATGAAAATACTTTTCTCAGTAACATCTTCTCATTTAATAATTCTCCCATGCAGAGAAAAGTTTCATTACAGTTAACCTAATTTCAGTATGCTGCAGAGATACATCATTGGCCCCTTTCTTAACTCCCACTGGTTCTCATTCTTTAAAATTTAACTATTTTACATTTGATAACTATTATCTAATATTAGCTCAGCCATCTTTGATTCAGTCTCAGTAATCCAAATTACTCTAACCTATCCTCTAAGGCCAGATTTCCTAGCACTTTATATCTCTGTAGCTCTCAACTGAATACACTTCAATTTGTCCACATCTCCATTTTGCTCCTGAGTTCAGAATTAAAGATATTATTTTAATAAGAATTTCACCAGTGTCGAGTATATAATGGCATGATCATTTTTCAGTTATAGTATTTTACAGTATAATGCATGCTTTACTGTACATTTTTTCACTCACTATGTAGTGTTTCTTATTGTAATTGACTTGTGATATCCTGTGACATCTATATCCTTTTGTATTCTATCTAATTAAAAATAACTTTAATAAATCCTTAACTGAGATTTGCCAGTCTGTTAAGAATATTACTTTTATATGATTTTGCTATCTTGAATATATTTTGTTATTTAAAATTATATTGCATATTTTATCCTTTAAAATTTATAACTAATATCTTGATATTATTGTTCAGTCACTCAGTTATGGCTGACTCTTTGAGACCTCATGGACTCAGCACACTGTCCTTCAGTTTCCTGGAGCTTGCTCAAACTCATGTTCATATGATCATCTCAATAGAAACAGACCAATGATTAAACATTTATTAAAGATACTAACAGCAAACTATGATTGCTTAGAATTTCTGTAATCTAATAAGGGAATCTACAAAAACCTAACAAAGATACTCCATAGAGAAAAAGCTAAAGCTTACTCTCTGAAATGGAGAAAATGATAAAGATGCTCACAATCACTATATCTATGTGACATTGTACTAAAATATGCCACTAGAGAGAAAAAGCATCACAAATTATGTGTATGTGTGTGTGTGTGTATGCATTTAAAGTTATAAAATAACTCAGAGATATTAGAAAGCTGGAAAAATTTCATCACTTGCCCTTTACAGTTCAGTTCAGTTTCAGTAGCTCGGTCATGTCCAACTCTTTGTGACCCCCATGAACTGCAGCATTCCAGGCTTTCCTGTCCATCACCAACTCTCAGAGCTTGCTCAAACTCATGTCCACTGAGTCGGTGATGCCATCCAGCCATCTCATCCTCTGTCATTCCCTTCTCCTCTTGCCTTTAATCTTTCCCAAAATCAGGGTATTTTCTAATAAGTCAGTTCTTTGCATCAGGTGGCCAAAGTAATGGTTTTACCTTCAGCATCAGTCTTTCCAATGAATATTCAGGGCTGATTTCCTTTAAGTTTGACTGATTTGATCTGCTTGCAGTCCAAGGGACTCTCAAGGGTCTTCTTCAACACTACAGTTCAAAAGAATCAATTCTTTGGCATTCAGTTTTCTTTATGGTCCAACTCTCAAAGCCATACATGATTACTGAAAAAAGGATAGTTTTGACTATACAGACCATTGTAAGCAAGGCAATGTCTCTGCTTTTTAAAACATTTTCAAGGTTTGTCATAACTTTTCTTCCAAGGAGCAAGCATCTTTTAGTTTTACGTCTGTAGTCACCATCTGCAGTGATTTTGGAGCCCAAGAAAATAAAGTCTGTCAGTATTTCCATTGTTTCCCCATCTACTTGCCATGAAGTGGTGGGACTGAATGCCATGATGTTAGTTTCTTGAATGTTGAGTTTTAGGCCAGCTTTTTCAATCTCTTCTTTCACCTTCATCAAGAGGCCCTTTAGTTCCTCTTTACTTTCTGCCATCAAGCTGGTGTCATCTGCATATCTGAGGTTATTGGTATTTCTCCCAGAAATCTTGATTCCAGCTTGTACTTCATCCAGCACTGCATTAGTAATATGTAAGAAATGCAATCATATGAAGACTAAAAACAACAGCAAAAAATTCTAACTTCCATTCCAGGTTCTGACTTTAATCAGTTGTGGAAATGATACTTAATATTTTTTTTTCAGTATCCTTTCCCTAAAATAAGAATTAGGAAGAAGATGCATCTGAAATTTTTCTATCTCTAAAATTCTATGATTTATATAAAATCATTTTCCATATCTAGGATAAGTTTTAAATTAATATCTTGAGCACCTTCTCTCTGTGTGACATACACTGCACTAGACACTGCAGTAAAGCAGTAAACAAAACGTGTATTTCTTATCTTTTACTTGGAAAGATAAATATAGAACAATATATTAGTATTTACTAGGTTAAGAAAGAAGAAAGTAAAGAAAAGAGAATTAGGAAACAGCAAAAGGGTGGATTTTTAAATTAATTGGGCAAGGGAAGTTACACTAAGATAGTGATATGTAAGAAACAACCTAAAAACAATTAGCAAAACTGTTACCAGAGGAAGAACACTACAGGCAGAACAAATAATAAGTATGGAAGTCTTAAGTAGGAGTGTGACTGGCATATTTAAAGAATAGCAAAGAGGTGGGTGTGCCTGGAACACAGTGATGGAAAGAAAGAATAATGAGAAATGAGATCACATATGTTCTGGGACAAGGAGATGTTATGTAGTGCATTGTAGAGTGTTATAAAGATCTAGCCTTCACTTTAAATAAGATAGGGACCACTGGAATGCTTTGAGTTCAAAATTGACAAGATCTAATGGTATCACTGTGAATGCTCTGTTAAAATAGATTAATATGATGCAAGAACAGTGATCATTTAGGAGATCAGGAAAGTGAAAAAGTGAAAGTGAAATCACTCAGTCATGTCTGACTCTTTGCGATCCTATGGACTGTAGCCTACTACGCTCCTCCATCCATGGCATTTTCCAGTGATCAGGGCTTTAATTAAAATGAGAGATCAAGGTCAGAGGCTGAAGCATGGTAACTTGGCCAGAGCAGTAGTAATAGAGGGACGAAAAGTGATTTAGTTCTAAATATATTTTAAAGTTACAGAATGTGCTGGTGGATCAGATACAGGATGTAGAGAGGAAAAGTGTGCATAAGATTATATGATTACACAGATGTATGCTATGTGAGTGGATACATCCTTCTGTAAAAAACTTCAGTACATATGCAATGTGCACTTCTAATTTTTAAAGCTTTCATCTTTTAAACGTTACTGATGGAGACAGACTGTAATGTTAACCTGTGAAAAGATTTTTTTCTGTAAATAAGTAAAATGTATTATTTACTTTTAATAATTTGGTTCTAATAAACTCATTTGTTACCTGCTTCCAAGCAGTATATCTCTATGTCTACATATGCATCAATATCTATGTCTATTTGTAAAGCATCTGCCTCTAATACAGGAGACCTGGGTTCGATCCCTGGGTTGGGAAGATCCCCTGGAGAAGGAAATGGCAACCCACTTCAATATTCTTGCCTGGAGAATACCATGGACGGAGGAGCCTGGTGGTCCATGGGATCGCAAAGAGTCAGACACGACTGAGCCACTTAACTTAGAGATAGAGATAAATTTACTTTAAGCTCAAAATATGGTTTTGCAAAACTAAGTGACTGCTGAAATTAGAATTTGACTATCATCATTCTGCTTTCCAACCATCAGTGAAAAACCTTTCTGCCACTTGAGAGTTTCTACCTCTTAAATGAGTTCTTGTCCTCCTTTTACTGATAAGAATGCAAAACTGGTCAATGGGTCCAACTTCTGTAGAGTAAAGTTGATGTTAAAAATCTCAGCCATTGCTATATCGAATTTTGCTAGTCTGTTATTAGATTATTTGAGGAAATCTTCTCAGTATCTTCAGGG
The DNA here is from genome assembly GCA_006410615.1 of Neotragus moschatus. Classification (NCBI taxonomy): domain Eukaryota; kingdom Metazoa; phylum Chordata; class Mammalia; order Artiodactyla; family Bovidae; genus Neotragus; species Neotragus moschatus. Next base: position 135,915 of record SJYA01001319.1, read on the forward strand.
AATTTCATTTGTAGATTTAATAGTCCACATCTCTGGGAAAGTCTTTTCCAATATTATGTGCTTTAAAAAATGCTATATAGATCCCATCACTGAAAAAGAAAATATAAGGCTAATATTTCTATCAATAGTTTTAGATGCAGGAAATTCAAGAATAGTTTCAAAAGGGATAAAAAAAAATACTGGCCTACAGTAATAATCATAGCACTTAAGATTTGTTCAATTTTTGATTATTGCTTTTAGTTTACGCCTGCTGTGTTCATACTGTGCAGCTCTGAGAATTCATTAGCTGCAAGCGCTAGTACTTCCAGCAGGCCAGTTAACAACATATTCGAGTTACCAGGAGTCATCAGAACTCACAGTGTTAGCAAAACACAGTCATTGAGCAAGGCTAGAGGATGCAAAAGAAATTTCAAGTCAATTTTTGAGAATTCAAAGATACCTTTTATATCTAGTCTCGTTAAAATTGTGCTTGAAAGATTTAGGCCAGAATACAAAGTTGGATTTTCTTTTTCATTCTGTTGAGATGACAAAAATGTTCTTTTATAATAAATGATTTTGACTTGAAACATTCAGGATGATATGTTTTATTTGGATAAACAGGCACAAAAGACATACACACCCATATACTTATGCACTCATTGCCACAACCTCCCTGACCACCATCCTAAACAGTATTGTAGTTTTCCCTGGAATTCATTTGAAGTTGATATATAGAATTTTGCATTTCTTTTCATAGTTGTGTTAATAAGGCCCATTAACAATAATTCAGTACAATGGTAAATTGTTTTACATTTCATTTGTGTGTATTTGCATTTATCTTCAGTGTCCTTTTTAGACTGAAACATTTGACAACCACTAGTGGATATGATGATGTGCTATGCACAATATTTAAAATAAAAAAATTTCCCTACCCCTGAACTGTCATAATGAATGTGATTCTCAGTTAACTCATTCTTTTGGTTAAGTGCAGTGATGGAGCACTTGGAAGATATGTTACCTGAAGCAACAGAAATTACATGAAAATGTCTAAAATAGTAGTAGTCTTGGATTATTTTAATCATTTTCATTAGCAGGTCTCTAGGAAGAAGGCGATGGCACCCCACTCCAGTACTCTTGCCTGGAAAATCCCATGGATGGAGGAGCCTGGTAGGCTGCAGTCCACGGGGTCACTAAGAGTCGGACATGACTGAGTGACTTCACTTTCACTTTTCACTTTCATGCATTGGAGAAGGAAATGGCAACCCATTCCAGTGTTCTTGCCTGGAGAATCCCAGGGACTAGGGAGCCTGGTTGTCTGCCGTCTATGGGGTTGCACAGAGTCGGACACAACTGAATCGACTTAGCAGCAGCAGCAGCACGAATAAAGCCTAGGGAAAGTTCATTTTCCTTTCTATATATTCATTCATTCATTTGTTATTTCTTCCCCTATTTTATTGAATTTTATTCAATGTCTTCTAAACATTTTGACCATGGAACACTTTTTCTTTTGTTATACCGATCATTAATTTAAGGAATTATGGGTCTTTAGTTCATACTTTGAAGTAACACTGTGTTGTAGTATATAGTTTAACTGGTGAGCTCTGAATTAGAGTTATTGGGTTACTAGTAAAGCTATTCTTTGACCACTGAGTTTAGCTGTTCCACTATCTGGTTTTTCTTGGTTATTTGTGTTTTTTTTTTTTTTTTTGTCATTTTTTTTATAGTTGTGTGAATAAATACAGAGTTTATCCATGTGTTCATAAAAATTAAAGTTGAGACTCAAAAAAATCTTGACACTAAAATGTTTCCAGAGACCATATCTGAGAGATAAGGTATGAGTCATAATTGTGAAACTGGAAGCTCTNTTTTTTTTTTTTTTTTTGTCATTTATTTCATAGTTGTGTGAATAAATACAGAGTTTATCCATGTGTTCATAAAAATTAAAGTTGAGACTCAAAAAAATCTTGACACTAAAATGTTTCCAGAGACCATATCTGAGAGATAAGGTATGAGTCATAATTGTGAAACTGGAAGCTCTGATTCTTTAAAATGAAAGTGTGACAAGGGATGTGGAAGCAAAGATAAAGGTAGGGCTGTATAAAGTTGTCAGCATTGATGACATGTTTTTAGAATATCACTCATCAATAGTTTGTCACCCCTGCTGCTGCTGCTGCTTCTAAGTCGCTTCAGTCGTGTCCGACTCTGTGCGACACCATAGACAGCAGCCCACCAGGCTCCTGCATCCTTTGGATTCTCCAGGGAAGAACACTGGAGTAGGTTGCCATTTCCTTCTCCAATGCATGAGAGTGAAAAGTGAAAGTGAAGTCATTCAGTCATGTCTGACTCTTCATGACCCCATAGACTGCAGCCTACCAGGCTCCTCTGTCCATGGGATTTTCCAGGCAAGAGTACTGGACTGGGGTGCCATTGCCTTCTCCTAGTGTGCCTCAATTGTGATTTGTTAATATTTAAGATGTATAGTTTTGATTGTTAGAATTACATAAACCAACTCAATTATTTAAAAGAGTTTCATATGAATCTCAACACGTTCAGTTTTACAGTCAAATGCTTGCATCCAACTTGGGCTTTTGCATCTAAGATAAGGCTTTCATTCTATCTTCCCTATCTCTTTCCCCACCATTGTAATAGTAGCCCAACTGACTTCACTGCTCCCTCCCATTTAATAGCCCTCGGGGGAATGAGGCTAGATCCAAGGAGCAGGTGGTTTCACTGGGCATGTGGTTCATGTAAGTTTTGTGGGCATATAAACTGGTGGTGCAGAAGCATGGGTTGATGTAAGAACTAAACAGACCTTCTGTTCTGCTGACTCTGTGTTAGAGTAGGCATCACATGATTAAGTCGCTTAGGCCATAGATTTAGTCTCCATGTGTTCTCTCACTTCAGTCATGTCCAATTCTTTTTGATTATATGGGCTCTACCCTGCCAGGCTCCTCTGTCCATGGGATTCTCCAGACAAAAATACTTTAGTGGATTGCCATGCCCTCCTCCAGATCTTCCAAATCAGGGATCGAACCCACATCTCTTAGGTCTCCTGCATTGGCAGGTGATTTCTTTACCACTAGTGCTGCCTAGGAAGTCCATAGATTTAGTCTGTGTACTCTCAAACATATTTTGAAAACAAGAAAACTTAAAAGTCACGTATGAAAATTTAAATTTTAATTATAATCTTCAATTTGTTCAAAATTATTTTGCAGTAAATAAAGAAGTAAAACTCTTTGGGCATAAAATGATTTGAATGGAGTTTCTAGCATCTGCTTTTACCTGATATCTGGTCAGATTTCTGTTAAGTATATGCCAGTTTTACCTTGGGGAACCACAGCTATCCCCTTGAACTTACTTTTGACAGGACTATTAGTAAGTACCCATCCTCCTCTGAACAAGTGACTTGGGACATATACTCCAAAAACATATATATTTAATTGAGAAGAAATAAAATTCCAGGTTGAGCTTAGTCTGGGAGAGAGTTAAATTTTAAATAAAATAGTGAACAAAGCCATCACAGAAAAGCAAATATTTAAATAAACGCTTAAAAGAGGTAAGGGAAGAAGCCATGAGAACATATGGGAAATTTCGGTGGCATTGAAATAGAATGTACCAACCATGTCTGCAAACTAGGCTCTTTGCAGAAAGCCATGGTAAGAAAAACAGAAGATAAGGCAGGGCATTGTAATAACTTTGTATTTTACTTGAAGTTGGATGAGCAATTTTAGACAGAGGAGAGTTATAATATGACCTCTTCTTTAATAGGATTATTTGTATGCTTTGAGAAAAGATCAAAAAATAAATTTAAATGCAGAGCTACTAATTTCAGAGAAATTTAAAAATATATAATATGTTTTTCACATTTATCTAATCACTATTGGCTTTTATAATTTCTTCATGTAAGTAAAAATCACTTCATGGCAAACCGATGGGGAAACAGTGGAATCAGTGACAGACTTTATTTTGGGGGGTTCCAAAATTACTGCAGATGGTGACTGTAGCCATGAAATTAAAAGACGCTTACTCCTTGGAAGGAAAGTTATGACCAGCCTAGACAGCATATTAAAAAGCAGAGACACTACTTGCCAACAAAGTCCGTCTAGTCAAGGCTATGGTTTTTTCATATGTATGGATGTGAGAGTTGGACTGAAAAGAAAGCTGAGCACCGAAGAATTAATACTTTTGAACTGTGGTGTTGGAGAAGACTCTTGAGAGTCCCTTGGACTTCAAGGAGATCCAACCAGTCCATCCTAAAGGAGATCAGTCCTGGGTGTTCATTGGAAGGACTGATGCTGAAGCTGAAACTCCAGTACTTTGGCCACCGGATGCGAATAAATGACTCATTTGAAAAGATCCTGATGCTGGGAAAGATCGAAGGCTGAAGGACCAGGGGACAACAGAGGATGAGATGGTTGGATGGCATCACAGACTCAGTGGACATGAGTTTGAATAAACTCCAGGAGTTGGTCATGGACATGGAGGCCTGGCGTGCTCCAGGCCATGGGGTCACAAAGAGTTGAACACAACTGAGCAACTGAACTGAACTGAACTGAAGTGAAATATATACTTTCCAGTTACAGTGACTATGGCTTTGGCAATGGTCAAAGAAACATAATCAGATGTGACTTTTGCCACATTTAAATACAAGCTTTTTAAGTGCACTTGTGTATAGTTAGACAATCAATGCCACTTACTCTATCTTCAAGATACTCTCATTTTCCATGGAGTCAGCATGCCACAGATAGTAGCTGTTCCTTCTTCCTTGATGCTAAAATAAAAGAATGTGAGGCCCATTCCCAGCTATATCACAACAAGGCAAAGTAAAAGTGACTCAGTCGTGTCCAACTCTTTGCAACCCCATGGACTACACAGTCAGTGGAATTTTCCAGGCAAGAATACTGGAGGGGTAGCTGTTCCTTTCACCAGGGCATCTTCCTAACCCAGGGATCAAACCTAGGTCTCCCACATTACAGGCGGATTCTTTACCAGCTGAGCTACCAGGGAAGCAAGGCCCCGAAAGTTTAGGAGAATCCGATAGAAATGCAGGAACCCCTAATCATCCATAGAATGTAAACCAGAATAAATATTTGTGGCTGAAAATCAATAATATTTGTAAGACTGTTTGCTCTTTCATCAAAACTGTACAATGCAGGTTAAAATGGGAATAACACAGCCAAAAGATAATGGTGGCTTAGGCCAGTATGATAGTAATGAGAATGGTAAAATTTTAGATATATTTTGAAGGTAGAGACAGCAAAATAGTGGGATAGTTCTTGAGAAAGAGAAGAATAAAGTTCATTATAAGTATTTGAACTTCTAGCTAGACTATGAATTTATGATCACAAAAATACTCAATTATATTTCAACTTACACAGAATCATTTTTTAATTTTGAAAGAAACTTTCAGTCACAAAGTGTATACTTAATCAGGTTATAATTTTGTAGGTGACATTTTTAGAAATATCTCTGTGTGGTGCTGTGCTTACTCAGTCAGTTGTGTCCAACTCTTTGTGGCTCCATTAGCTGTAGCTTGTCAGGCTACTCTGACCATGGAGATTCTACAAGCAAGAATACTGGAGTGGATTGCCATGCCCTCCTCCAGGGGATCTTCCTAACCCAGGAACTGAACCAGGGTCTCCTGCATTGCAGGCTGAGCTACCATTTGATCTACCAGGGAAGCCTAGAAATATCTCTGGTTTCATACTATAGCCTGTTCAGGGTTGAAAATTGTGGGTATCAAATCTCTATGATATCAGATCTTAAAGACTAGATTTTGAAGAATAACATAGCAGTCATATTTTATAAAGTATATTTTTATAATATACTTAAAATTATATTTCTCATGCTTAAATTGTCCAAGGCTTTGTCTGCATAAGCAATATAAGCAATTTTAAGGTTACTCTATGCTTTATAAGAAAAAATTAAAATAAAAGTTTTATAAAATCCCCTTATGTTTAGCATCTATGGCTAGAAATGAAGACAATTTTAGTTCCTTTCTCTAGCTATGAAATAATATTTCCATGCCACATACACTTGATATTGCATCAGAGTAAGTTAGAAAATTGTGTTATTGTCTTTCTTCCAGTTTTGTCCTTTGAAATATTTTATGAACAATATCTAAATGAATGTGATGTCTTGGATATACTGTCATAAGATTAATAAGAAGCATATCAACCCAAGATGGGTGGGTCATGGTGGAGAGGTCTGACAGAATGTGGTCTGCTGGAGAAGGGAATGGCAAACCACTTCAGTATTCTTGCCTTGAGAACCCCATGAACAGTATGAAAAGGCAAAATGATAGGATAGTGAAACTATGCAAAGTTTTTGGAATTCAAAGATTAATCAAGTTAATGATGAAATTAATGGGTAGTAATCCCTCCTCAGGTCATTAGGTGCCCAATATGCTACTGGAGGTCAGTGGAGAAATAACTCCAGAAAGAATGAAGGGAAGGAGCCAAAGCAAAAACAAAACCCTGCTATGGATGTGACTGGTGATAGAGGCAAGGTCCGATCCTGTAAAGAGCAATATTGCATAGGAACCTGGAATGTCAGGTCCATGAATCAAGGCAAATTGGAAGTGGTCAAACAAGATATGGCAAGAGTGAACGTCGACATTCTAGGAATCAGCGAACTAAAATGGACTGGAATGGGTGAATTTAAATTAGATGACCATTATACCTACTACTGTGGGCAGGAATCCCTTAGAAGAAATGGNTCATGTATTGCTGAAGCCTGGCTTGGAGAATTTTGAGCATTGCTTTACTAGCATGTGAGATGAGTGCAATTGTGCAGTAGTTTGAGCATTCTTTGGTATTGCCTTTCTTTGGGATTGGAAGGAAAACTGACCTTTATCATTCCAAATGTGCTAGCATATTGAGTGCAGCACTTTCACAGCATCATCTTTCAGGACTTGAAATAGCTCAACTGGAACTGCATCACCTCCACTAGCTTTGTTCTTAGTGATGCTTTCTAAGGCCCACTTGACTTCATATTCCAAGATGTCCGGCTCTAGATGAATGATCATACCATCGTGATTATCCTGGTCATGAAGATTTTTTTTGTACAGTTCCTCTGTGTATTCTTGCCACCTGTTCTTAATATCTTCTGCTTCTGTTAGGTCCATACCATTTATGTCCTTTATTGAGCCCGTCTTTGCATGAAATGTTCCCATGGTATCTCTAATTTTCTTGAAGAGATCTCTAGTCTTTCCCATTCTGTTCTTTTCCGCTATTTCTTTGCATTGATCACTGAAGAAGGCTTTTTTATCTCTTCTTGCTATTCTTTGGAACTCTGCATTCAGATGCTTATATATTTCCTTTTCTCCTTTGCTTTTCACTTCTCTTCTTTTCACAGCTATTTGTAAGGCCTCCCCAGACAGCCATTTTGCTTTTTTGCATTTCATTTCCATGGGGATGGTCTTGATCCTTGTCTCCTGTACAATGTCACAAACCTCATTCCATAGTTCATCAGGCACTCTATCTATCAGATCTAGGCCTTTAAATCTATTTTTCACTTCCACTGTATAATCATAAGTGATTTGATTTAGGTCATACCTGAATGGTCTAGTGGTAGTCTTAAATCTTATTACTTCTTGTTTAAGTAAAAAGATTATATTTTATACGTTTGTAAAAGCTAATTCCTTTTTCCATGGAATATAATTTCCAGTTTTTTGTTGTTCTTGTTCTTGAAAAGGTTGGCAAACATAGAAGTGATTATGCTGTCCATCAAGCCTCAGAAGATCTGTATTTTGTCACACAGATACTATCTGGAGAGGTTAACTTCTATGTCTGGTACATATGTTTCATACTGGGATCTCTTTTTACTTTCATACTGGTGGTTCTCTCTAATTCTTCCCTATATTCTATTTATTTTCTGTATTTCATATCTTTCTCTGTCTTGATATACTCCTTAATTTGTTGGTGGATATTATCCGCAGTCCACTCTTTTTCATGGATAGTATTCATGGATATTATCTACTCTTTTTCATAGATAACAGTATACAAATATTTATAGACTTTACATGTCTGAAAATATGTTTATTCTACTCTAAATCTGATTAATAATTTAGATGGATTTAAAATTCTAGATTAAAATTTTTCCTGCAGAAATATAGTGCCATTATTCCATCGTCTTTTTGTTATGTTTTACTTTCATTACTCAATTGTTTTACCTTCAATATTCTATTCAGAAAGCCAAAAGTCATTCTGATTTTTGAAACATTGCATTTTCTCTAGAATTTCTGCTTAAAGAGAATAATCTGTTGTTTTAGCCTCTGTTTTAGGGAAGATCTAATTTTATCCATAGATATATGCAACCAATTGTACATTCAATATGGAAATCATGTCCTGAAATTTTAAGATGCTTTTCACTTTTTTACATCTTTTAAAATGCTCACATGACTTTGCACATTTATTCAACTAATATGTTAATGTTTACTGTTGCATTTTAATATTGCAAAGTCATACACTACTGAGAAACTGAACTGAACTGTTGCCTTTTACATATTAAATGAAGCTTGCATTACTGTGATTAAATCCCTACTTGTTCATGATGTGTAATTCTTTATATTATGGTTGTGTTAATTTGTTAATATTTTGTTAAAGAGTTTTACATCCATAGTCATGAAAAAGATTGGGCCATGCTTTTTCTGTTTCATAATATCCTTGTTAATTCTTGATGTTAGAGTTATGCTTGCCTAATAGAATGAATTGTAAGAGTGATTATTCCTCCTCCGTTTTCTAAAAGTTTTTGTAAGACTGTTCTCTATTCTTTAGTAACATTTACCAGTAATAAAATGTTTATTTAGAAATTAATTTGGGGAAATATTGTTAACATATTCAATTTCTATAATGGAAAATAGAAGTTTTCATAATTCCCATTTCTTTTTGTGTCAGTTTTCTTCTTAAGTTATAGTTGTCAAGAAACATTCATTTCACCTAATTTATTAAATTTGTTGGCAGAAAATTATGAATTGTGTTCTTTTATTACTCTTTTAAAATTTGGAAAATTTGTGGTGACAGCTATTTTATTGCTGATGATGTTGATTTTTGTTCTCACTCTTTTTGCTAATTAATCAATTTAGTTTGTGGTTCAAAGAACCAATATTTATATATATATGAACATGGTTTTGTTTATATAATCTATTGTCTTTCTGTTTCTGTTTTATATATTTTCAAAACTTTATTTCTATTTTTAAATATGTTTGTGTTTACTTGGCTAAATTTTTCTTATTTTTGTAAGGTAGAACTTAGGTCATCAATTTTATATATCCTTTCCTCATTTAATATGCTTAGTTTTTAAAGCTAAATATTTCCATTTAAGCCTTATTTTAGCTTCACCACAAGAGGCTTTGATATGATGTATTTTCATGCTCATTTAGTTCAGTTGTATCAATCTCTACATTTTCTTTGAACTGTTTGCAGCATTAATATTTCATAAAATCATCAATATGTCTGTATGTACTCTACAATATAACTATTATTATTTTGTATAATCATTTATTTGTCTTTGCAGTGTTGAACCATTTTCCTTTCTTTTCCTTGCATTTTAAAATCATTTTTAATATATAGATCTCTGTTTTTCAAGTCTACATAATGTTAATATTGTATCACTGTGTAAAATCTTGAAAATACCATCTTTTTAAGCTCATTTATCCTTTCAATTTATAGTTTGTCTCAGTATTGATGTTATTGTTCAGTTGCTCAGCCATGTCTGACTCTGCGACCCCATGAACTGCAGCACAACGCACTTCCCTGTCCATCACTAACTCCCTAAGTTTGCTCAAACTCATGTTATTGAGTCAGTGATGCCATCCAACCATCTCATCCTCTCTAACCCTCTTCTCCTCTTGCCTTCAATCTTTCCCAGCGTCATAGTCTTTTCCAGTGGGTTGGCTTTTCACATCAAGTGGCCAAAGTATTGGAACTTCAAGTTCAGTATCAGTCTTTACAATAAATATTCAGGGTTGATTTCCTTTAGGATTGACTGGCTAGATCTCCTTGCTGTCCAAGGAATTCTCAAGAGTCTTTTCCAGTACCACAATTGGAAGGCATCAATTCTTTGGTGCTTAACCTTCTTTGTGGTCCAACTCTTACATCCATACATGACTACTGGAAATACCATAGCTTTGACTATATGGACTTTGTTGGCAAAGTAATATCTCTGCTTTTTAATACACTGTCTAGGTTTGTCACAGCTTTTCTTCCAAGAAGCAATTGTCTTTTAACTTCATGGCTGTAGTCACCATCCACAGTGATTTTGGAGCCCAAGAAAGGAAATGCTGTCATTCTTTCCACTTTTCCTCCATCTATATGCCATGAAGTGATGTGACAGGATGCCATGATCTTCGTTTTTTGAATGGTTTTAAGCCAGCTTTTTCACTCTCCTTTTTCACCTTCATCGAGTCCCTTTAGTTCCTCATTACTTTCTGCCATTAGTATGATAACATCTGCATATCTGAGGTTGTTGATATCTCTCCTGGCAATTTTGATTCTAGTTCATGAGTCATCCAACCTGGTGTTTTGTATGATGTGCTTTTCATATAAGTTAAATAAGCAGAGTGACAGTATATAGCTTGGACATACTCCTTTCCCAAATTTGAACTGTTAGCTGTTACATGTCTGGTTCTAATTGTTGCTTCTTTTCCTGCATACAGATTTCTCAGGAGACAGGTATGGTAGTCTGGTATTCCCATTTCTTTAAGAATTTTCCACAGTGTGTTGTGATCCACACAGTCAAAGGCTTTAGTGTAGTGAGTGAAGCAGACTTAGATTTTTTTGGAATCCTCTTGCTTTTTCTATGATTCACCAGATGCTGGCAATTTGATCTCTGGTTCCTCTGCCTTTTCTAAATCTATCTTGTACCACTTTATAGTCTTTCTTTTATTTTTGAAAATTCAAAGTTATTTTTTACATTGTTTGTTTCTTATAATGTTCCTATAAGAAGGCTCTTATAAATTACTCATCCAGCAGGAAATTTCCAGAGCTTCTATTTTCTTCAGCCTCCATATCTAGCTTCTACATTTATCTTCCTACCTCTCAAAGAAGCTCACAGAACCACTGTTTTGCACCACTTCACTTTGGTTGGTTGGTTGGTTGGTGTTCTGGTTTTTGGTTTTACTACCTGCCTTCCTCCTAGGATTTAAAACCAAAACGGACTGAGCTTGAGAACAAAAAGCAAACTAGGACAAAGTACAACTATTTTCCTCATATTAGAGATTAAAATTTCCCGTATGGTTAAATGTGTAATATAGTTATTATTTATAAATTGCATGAATAGAGAGTTCCATTCCAAATTCATTTCAGTGACTTCCCTTGTTGCAGAGCACGGGCTCTAGGCATATGGGTTTCAGTTAATGTAGCAAGTGGGCTCTAGAGCACAGGCTCAGTAGTTGTGGTACACAGGCTTAGTAGTTGTGGTACACAGGCTTAGTTCCTCCACAACACGTGGATTTTCCCAGATAAAGGATTAAACCCACATTCCTTGCACTGGCAAGCAAATTTTCAACCAGTGGGCCACCAGAGAAGCACATACATTCATTTTTAATATGCTGCTGCTGCTAAGTCACTTCAGTTGTGTCCAACTCTGTGTTTAATATGCTACTACTTTGTAATTGCTGGTCTTTTCAGGGGCTAATTTCCCTATGTATTATTGTTTATTCTTGAGTTGCAGTCTGTCCAAAGACAGTTTACTAAGGCATACTAAGAACAAATCAAGAATTGGGAAATATGTCTAGTTTGAATTCTATTATGGTTTAGAAATGGCTGTTTAAAATATCAGAATTCATGGATGTCAGTGATTTTGCCTATTATATAAAAACAATCTTTAACATGTTACATTTCAGTATCAAACTAGAGAAAAGTATATCAGGTAAGCATCTCTCAAACTTAGTTCCAAACCAGTGTTGGGAAGGTATTGTACTGTAACTATTTTAACCAGATTTAGTATTGAATTAGAAAAGTGTTTGAACTCAAGACCCTTTCCTTTCCAAATTACATAATTTTAATGGTGATTCATCTTTTAATTAAAGGTTTAAGCAATTTATCCTCAACAATATTGTTACTATTAAGATTAATCATAACTTGTAATAGCTTTTAAATTAACAGGACTTTTCATTTTAACAAATCTTTGTGCAGTAGGGCAAGAAATAATTACATTTTATTTCTCTTAAATGTGTTAGTAATTAACATTTCTAATTTTATATGTGAAATAAATGCTTTGATTTAAATATAAAGGAACATTAACAAAGACTGCACATGCTATAATTTAAACTGAAGTTATAGGATATATTTACCCATTTGTTAACATTAAACTTTTTTCTTAAGCCTGTGACTTTCTTGTGATGATGATCATCTTTTCTGAAGATGATAGGATTTTCCTGATAAAGATAGTCTTCAGAGTATGTTCTAGAAACTCATGTTAAAAATTCTGGTATAAACTAAGATAGAAAAGTGCAAATGATGACCAAAAAACATAAATGTGGACAGGTTCAGAGTATGTTTCAGTACAGAGAACTAGAAACATCTTATATACATTTTAGAAGATAGTTTCTGCATCAGAGTTCCTAGACACATTTTTAGATAATAACACTACAGCATGAATTATAGGCCACACCATATCCCATCGCTGGAAAAGCTATTATATATTACTGAATGTCATCTTATGGGTTTTGAGTATAGTTTTCTATAATTACTAATCAGAAGTGCAGTATGTCAAGCCAATACAAACTAAATTTTACTCATATGACAAGTTATGATGAACGTGATGTGTTCAGCCATGTCCAACTCTTTGCAGCCCTATGGACTGTAGCTTTCCTAAGCAACCAAAAACAAGGTTTACAGTTTTCAGTGTCTTCACTATCAAAAATGACCAAATTATAGCACGAATATCTCTAAGTTTGAAAAATAAATTATATTTTTACCTGACAGCTTTAAACGACATTTCTGATTAAAATATTCAAAATAATTAAATTATCTGGATTCTTTTTTTTATTCTTCAGTTCAGTTCAGCTCATTTCAATTCAGTCGCTCAGTCGTGTCCGACTCTCTGCGACCCCATGAATTGCAGCACGCCAGACCTCCCTATCCATCACTAACTCCGGGAGTTCACTCAGATTCACACCCATAGAGTCAGTGATGCCATCCAGCCATCTCATCCTCTGTCATCCCCTTCTCCTGCCCCCAATCCCTCCCAGCATCAGAGTCTTTTCCAATGAGTCAACTCTTCGCATGAGATGGCCAAAGTACTGAAGTTTCAGCTTTAGCATCATTCCTTCCAAAGAAATCCCAGGGTTGATCTCCTTCAGAATGGACTGGTTGGATCTCCTTGCAGTCCAAGGGACTCTCAAGAGTCTTTTCCAATACCACACTTCAAAAGCATCAATTTTTCAGCGCTCAGCTTTCTTCACAGTCCAAATCTCACATCCATACATGACCACAGGAAAAATCATAGCCTTGATTAGACTAGGACCTTTGTTGGCAAAGTAATGTCTCTGCTTTTGAATTCTTAGTCAAATTAGAATACATTTTTAGCAACAAACAGAATATTGTATACATCATAATTTTAAAAATTACTCAAATTTTTTTTTCATTTCTAAATCTACACAAAATGGAAAAGTTATTTCATTTTTACAGATTCAGAATCAGTCATAAATATGAATCACAATGCTTTTTCATGACTTTTGGGAGAAGCCATTTAAGTTATAAAAATAGAATCAGAGTAAAAATGTCATTCATGTCAACATTTGGCTTATAGGCTCACACTCTGTCTTCTCAACATTTCTGGTTTTATTGGCAATAAAAGAAGAGATTTTAAATATAAAAGCATAGATAGGCCTATCTGAAAGATTCTAGTATAACTGCTCCAACTGTTTAAAACTCAAATGTTTTCCTTAACATTTTATCCCAACAAGGCCAACCAACAGAATCAATCTGCTCAAATAATTCATTAAATCTAGGGAGAATAAAATCAGATGAGGTTTTGCCACACACACACACACAAAAAAAGAAAGAAAAACAATAAATGATTTTTTGTTTGAATTTGCTTTCATTTCATCTTTTGTTGTAGCATGATGGAGATTATAATAAGGTTAAATGTGAAAAGCCTTGTATAATATTAAAAAAATTAAAACATGTTTTTAAGATGAATAATCTTATATTCTAAAATAATAAATTATTCAAATAATTATGGACAGTAAATAACTTAGAGTTAAATATCAGAAAATAAGTTAAAAATTTTAGTTAAATGGTAAGTAGAACAGGCCCTTGGCCTGGTATACTATCATTCATTAGAGTATATATTAGAAATAAAAAAGAACAGTAGAAATGTTATTTCCTTTGACTTGCTTTTTCTATCTTTATAAAATTTACAGTCATTTCATCTCTAAAGCTACTTATATTTGGATGTTTTAAATTGATAATGTCCATGATTAGTTTTAGCAATGAATGTGGATTAGGAGAATGGGGGATATATAATGAGAGATTAAAACAATAAAATAAATATTCTTTCTACTCTTCCCGTTGAGGTAGCAATTAAGAGTTCATATTCCATCTTCTAGAACCTGGAGTGAATTTAGTGACTTGTTAGATCCTCATTAGGTTAATGGAACATAGTGAAGACTAGGTACTGATTCTACAATTAAATCTAGGATTCATAAGACACTCTCCCTTTAAACCACCATGAAAGAAGTGCAGTGATCCTGAGACCCTAACGGAGAATTCCAGAGGCCATTTCAAGTCTACTACTGATCCAGTCACAAGACTCATTTTCTAATATTGGAGTCTCCCCACCCTCCCATTCCGTTTTATTTGATTCTTATTCTTTGTGTTTCTCTATTGATAGGAAGCATCTATTCATTCATGTCCACATCTTTTCCTAATTAGGTCACTAGGCAATGGCACTCCACTCCAGGACTCTTGCCTAGAAAATCCCATGGATAGAGGAGTCCATGGCTGCAATCCATGGGGTCGCTAGGAGTCGGACACGACTGAGCAACTTCACTTTCATTTTCACTTTTCACTTTCATGCACTGGAGAAGGAAATGGCAACCCACTCCAGTGTTCTTGCCTGAAGAATCCCAGGGACGGCGGAGCCTGGTGGGCTGCTGTCTATGGGGTCACACAGAGTCGGACACGACTGGAACGACTTAGCAGCAGCAGTAGCAGCAACACAATAAATATAGCTCTTAAAAAAAATTGAAGTATAATTCTCTACAGTGTTAGTTTCTGTTATAAAGAACAAAATGAATCACCTACATGTATACATACATCCAACCCCTCCTCCAATCCAACCCCTCTAGGTCATCATGAATTACTGAACTCAGCTTCCTGTGCTATACAGCAGCTTCTCAGTGATTATGTATTTTATACACGATAGTGTTTTAGCATCGTTATCTGATAGTGTGTTATGGTTAAAATCTGAATCATGTTCTTTTGATTCCTTTGTTTCTTCACAATTTGTTGGATAATTTTCTCCTGATTTAGTTATTGATCTCACAAAAAATATGCTATTTTCATTAAATGCTAAACATTATGTGTAAAACTAAATTCTGAGGTAAATAGTATCTGCATCTTGAAATTAGCATGCCTTTTCTCTCAGAACATTAAAGTGGGATTTACACATTTACAATGAATGAAGTCTATTTAGGTTTTCTTTTTACTATGACTATGGTTTGTATCAGTAATCCTAATCATCAGATTCCTCCAGTGGCAAGCTTCCATCTCCTTACATGTGTACAGTAAGAATTTTGGTGTTTGAGAGCTCCTCTCAGTTTTAGTTCCTCTAACATTAACATTTAGCCAACGTTGTCTATGGGCACTTCAGAGGTGAGGTCTCTCCATGCTCCTCCTCCTCTTCCTCCTTGTTGCTTTTCAGTCTCCAAGTCATATCAGACTCTCCCAGTCCTCATGGACTGCAGCACTCCAGGCTTCCCTGTCCCTCACCATCTTCTGGAGTTTACCCAAGTTCATCTCCTTTGAATCAGTGATGCCATCCAATCATCTCATCCTCTGTCACCCTCTTCTCCTCCTGCCTTCAATCTTTCCCAGCATTAGGGTCATTTCTAATGAGTCAGCTGTTCCCATCGGGTGGTCACAGTATTGGAGCTTTGGCTTCAGCAACAGTCCTTCCAAAAAGTATTCAGGGTAGATTTCCTTTGAGGTTGACTGGTTTGATCTCCTTGCTGTCTAAGGGATTTTCAAGATTCTTCTCCAGCATCACAGTTTGAAAGCATCAGTTCTTTGATGCTCTGCCTTCTTTATAGTCCAGCTTTCACATACATACATGACTAATGAAAAGACCACAGCCTTGACTATATGGACCTTTGTCAGCAAAGTGATGCCTTTGCTTTTTAACATGCTGTCAAGGTTTGTCATAGCTTTCCTGCCAAGAAGCAATTGTCTTCTAATGTCATGGCGCAATCACCATCCACAGTTATTTTAGAGTACAGGAGGAAATCTGTTACTACTTCCATTTTTTCTCTTTCTAATTGCCATGAAGCATGCCATGATCTTGAGTGAGTGAATAAAAGTCACTCAGTTTTATCTGACTCTTTGCAACTCCATGGACTATAGCCCTCCAGGTGCCTCTGTCCATGGAATTCTCTAGGTAAGAATACTGGAGTGGGTTGCCAGTTTCTTCTCCAAGGGAGCTTCCTGACCCAGGGATTTAACCCAGGTCTCTTGCATTGCAGGCAGACTTTTTATCAGCTGAGCCACCAGGGAAGCCCATAATCTGTTTTGGTAGGTTTTTTTTTTTTTTTTTTTTTTTTTTTATT
>SJYA01001319.1:152767-192919 GCA_006410615.1 Neotragus moschatus
TTTTTTTTTTTTTTTTTTTTTAATAGCGAGTTTTAAGCTCAATATTAAACTCACCTTCTTCACCCTCACACCCTCATCAAGAGGCTCTTCTATTTCTAACATTAGAATTGTAGACTTCTTTATTAGAGACATGTTAGGGGTGAGAGGTGTCCATGTTAGGAGCAAGAGGTGTGTTTCTGGCTTAGCTTTCTGAAGGTGACTTTACACCTGAACCAAAAGTATGGGCAGATTCTCAGCATTTTTGATCCTTTGAATGATAACCAAACTTTCCTTTATATTTCTAGTTGGTCTTGGATATGAATTCTCTTAAACTCTCTCAGTAGAAAAAGATCCATGATTGGTAGCCATAGAGTATCTTAAATCTAACATGCCTTTCTACTTTTCCTTCAGGAAAAAGAGGCCTTATTTTTTCTACCTTTCCCCTAACCCAAAATTGTCTTTGCCTTTACATGGGTAACAGCTATCCTGTCTTCCTTTGTGCCATTTAAGGCTCCAACAAGGGTATGAGGAAATGAGTCTTGATATGTGCTGTGTCCCCACAACCACAGTTCATACCCTGTATACTTGCTATTATTAATAGATAGGGGCTTTTTTCAGTCTTTTCTCCTGCTTCCAGTATTTTCTGTAAGTATTCAAGTAGACATGGGTATGAAAAGGCTTTAAAAGAAAACTAATTCCATCTGGGTCTGTAGCCCCAGCTTTTCCAAAATGCCATACTATCCATATATTTGGCCCCTTAGTGAAATTTTGCTGACTTCTCATCTAGTAATAGTGAATTGTACCTCTTCTGCCAGTGCTTTACAATAGTTGATAAAATTTATGCACCCTTACTGTTTTGGACTTGTTCCTCTTTGAAATTCATATTACTTGGTTGCTTTGTACTCTCAACTTCACAATGGGTTCAATGAAATTACTATTTTTAATGTATCCAGATTTTTTCATTGTTTTTGGGAAAGCAACGTTCTTTAAAGCTTTGTTATCCTAGGTGGAAATGAAAGTCCAGTAGCTTTGCTTTTGTAGTTGTATGTGCAGAGTAATTCTGAAACTACTTATGAGTCTTATAAGATTGAGCAAATGAGTATATGTGTGATGTTGTTAAAGCCAGAATTCTCACTGCAGAGCAAGGGGAAAGTAATGACCTTCTAGGAATGGAATCATGACTCATTTCTGAGCATTTTTCCAGAAATATGTAAATTAGCAAAGGAGCAGCAGTGTGGCAGATTTCTTAATACCTAGAATTATGTACTTTATGATGCTTTAGGATTTCCTAATATTTAATGATGAGACTCATTGAAAGTAATACTTAACATTAACATAATGTTGGAGAAAATAAGCCATTCCTTACTTACCAGTCCTCAATCTTTCCTTGAATACCAGAAATAAATGATACAATTTATCAAAGCAAATAATTATAAGATGAAAATATCTTATTGAATAAAATATAAGTCATTTTTCCTGGTGTGACTGGAGTGTTAAAGTCTCCTACTATTATTGTGTTACTCTCAGTTTCTCCTTTTATGTCTGTGAGTTTTTGTCTTCTGTATTGAGGTGTTCCTATGTTGAATGTGTAGATACAATTGTTATGTCTTCCTCTTGGATTGATCCCTTGATCATTATGTAGTGTCCTTCCTTATCTCTTGTAATATTTTTTTATTTGAAGGTCTGTTTTGTCTGATAAGAGGATTGCTACTCCAGCTTTCTTTTGCTTCCCACTTACATGGAATATATTTTTCCATCCTCTCACTTTCTGTCTCTATGTGTCTTTGGATCTGAAGTGGGTTTCTTGTAGACAACATATAGATGAGTCTTGTTTTTGTATCAATTCAACCAGTCTGTGTCTTTTAGTTGGAGCATTTAATCCATTCACATTTAAAGTAATTATTGATATGTATGTTCCTGTTGCCATTTTCTTAATTATTTGGGGTTGATTTTGTTGATCTTTTTTATTCAATCATATTTCCTAAATATATAAGTCCCTTTAACATTTGTTGTAAAGCTGGTTTGGTGGTACTGAATTCTCTTAACTTTTGTTTGTCTGAAAAACTTTTTATTTCTCCATCAATTTTGAATGAGATCCTTGCTAGGTACAGTAATCTTGATTATAGATTTTTCCCTTTCAATACTTTAAATATATTCTGCCACTTCTTTCTGGCCTGCAGAATTTCTGCTGAAAGATGAACTGTTAAATGTATGGGGTTTCTCTTGTATGTTACTTGTTGCTTCTCTCTTGCTGCTTTTAATATTCTTTCTTTGTGTTTAGTCTTTGTTAATTTGATTAGTATGTGTCTTGGTATGTTTCTCCTTGGGTTTATCCTGTATGGGACTCTTTGTGTCTCTTGGACTTGATTGACTATTTCCTTTTCCATGTTGGGGAAATTTTTAACTATAATCTCTTCAAAAATTTTCTTATACCATTTCTTGTTCTCTTCTTTTTCTGGGACCCCTATAATTCAAATGTTGGTACATTTGAAAGTGCCCCAGAGGTCTCTGAGACTATCTTCAGTTCTTTTCATTCTTTTTACTTTATTCTGCTCTTCAGAAGTAATTTCTACCATTTTATCTTCCAGCTCGCTGATTCCTTCTGCTTTAGATATTCTGCTACTGATTCCTTCTAGAGCTGAAACTCCAATACTTTGGCCACCTCATGTGAAGAGTTGACTCATTGGAAAAGAACCTGATGCTGGGAGGGATTGGGGACAGGAAGAGAAAGGGTTGACAGAGGATGAGATGGCTGGATGGCATCATCGACTCAATGGACATGAGTTTGAGTGAACTCCAGGAGTTGGTAATGGACAGGGAGGCCTGGAAAGCTGTGATTCATGGGGTCACAAAGAGTCAGACACGACTGAATGACTGAGCTGAACTGTTGCTGCTGCTGAATCACTTCAGTCGTGTCTGACTCTGTGTGACCCCATAGATGGCAGCCCACCAGGCTGCCCTGTCCCTGGGATTCTCCAGGCAAGAACACTGGAGTGGGTTGCCATTTCCTTCTCCAATGCAGAAAAGTGAAAAGTGAAAGTGAAATTGCTCAGTGGTGTCCGACCCTCAGTGACCCCATGGACTGCAGCCTACCAGACTCCTCCATCCATGGGATGTTCCAGGCAGGAGTACTGGAGTGTGGTGCCATTGCCTTTTCCGGAACTGAACTGAGAGTATTTTAAATTTCAGTAACTGTGTTATTTGTCTCTGTATATTTATTCTTTAATTCATCTAGGTCTTTGTTAACTGATACTCTTTCATTTTCTATATTTTATCATCTTTACTATCGTTATTCTGAATTCTTTTTCAAGTAGTTTGCCTATTTCTTCACATTTGTTTAGACTTCTATGTTTCTACTTTGTTCCTTCACTTGTGTAATTTTTTTCTGCCTTTTCATCTTATTTTATTTTAACTTAT
Organism: Neotragus moschatus; assembly: GCA_006410615.1. Lineage (NCBI taxonomy): Eukaryota > Metazoa > Chordata > Mammalia > Artiodactyla > Bovidae > Neotragus > Neotragus moschatus. Next base: position 156,164 of record SJYA01001319.1, read on the forward strand.
TTTGTTTGAGGTCTCCTTTTCCCAAGCTTCAAGGTTCAATTCTTTCTTCTGTTTGGTTTCTGCCCTGCTAGGGTTGGTCCAATGGTTTGTGTAAACTTCATATAGGGTGAGATTTGTGCTGAGTTTTGTTTGTTTTTCCTCTAACTGGCAAGGCTGAGTGAGGTGGTAATCCTATCTGCTGATGATTGGATTTCTATTTTTGTTTTGCTTATTGTTTAGATGAGATGTCCTGCCTAGTCCTGTGTTACTGGTGGTTGGGTGATCCCAGGGCTTGTATTCAAGTGGTTTCCTTTGTATGAGTTCTCACTATTTGATAATCCCTGAGTTATTTCTCTGGTAGTCTAAGGTCTTGGAGTCAGTGCTCCCACTCCAAAGGCACAGGACATGATCTCTGGTCAGGAACAAAGACTCCACAATTGGTTTGTTATGGCAGTAGGTGAGATTAAAACAACTATCCAAAAATGAGTGAGCAAAGATGAATCCCAGACAAATGGCAGTTACAAAATCAGGCAAATAATAATTAAAATAATGGAATATACACATATACATATACAACCATGAGCAAAGTCAAAACAGTCCAACAAAAATAAAGTGTGGTAGATTGACCCAACGAACAAAGGAAATAAAAAATTATATCTACCAGTTAAGAACAAAATTGAAAATTGGAAAACAAAACTAAAGCAAGGTGCCAAGTGGGGAATAAAGCAATGAAGACAAACCTANACCATGAGCAAAGTCAAAACAGTCCAACAAAAATAAAGTGTGGTAGATTGACCCAACGAACAAAGGAAATAAAAAATTATATCTACCAGTTAAGAACAAAATTGAAAATTGGAAAACAAAACTAAAGCAAGGTGCCAAGTGGGGAATAAAGCAATGAAGACAAACCTAACAAATATGTTGAAGGGAAAGGAAAGAAAGCAAAGAATAAAAAAATAGATATGCAAAGTTATATAGAGGTAGATGAAGGTGATTTATATACATTAAAGATTAACTGCAAGGAGAAAAGAAGAGTAAGAAAGGAAAACAAAGGAATAAATGTGGAAAAAATATAACAAGTTAAAAAATTAAAAATTAAAATTATAAAAAATAGAAAAGGCAAGAAAAAAATGGAAGAAGAAAGAAGAGAGAGAGAGAAAAGGAAAACTCCACAAAACTGTAAAAGCCCAACCTAGAGGCAGAGGTTTATAACAACAGTAAAAAGTGTGACTGAATACATACAAACACACATTTATATACATTAAAGATTAGCTGCAGGAGGGAAATAACAGCAAGAAAAGGAAACAAAGGAATAAAGGTAGAAAAAATAGTAACAGATTTTTTAAAAAGAGAAAAGAAAAACAAAGGAAAAAATGAAAAGGAAACCTCCACAGAACTGCAAAAGCCCAGCAATACATGAACCGTGAACTTCCAGATGTTCAAGCTCGTTTTAGAAAAGGCAGAGGAACCAGAGATCAAATGGCCAACATCCACTGCATAGAAAAAGCAAGAGGGTTCCATAAAAACATCTATTTCTGCTTTATTGACTATGCCAAAGCCTTTGACTGTGTGGATCNTAGAATTTCAACATTCACTCTTGCCATCTCCTGTTTGACCACTTCCAATTTGCCTTGATTCATGGACCTATCCAGGTTTCTATGCAATATTGCTCTTTCAGCATCTGGGCAAGCTTAAAGTTGAAGCCTGCAAGAAAGCAGTTTGCAAAATTTTAAAAACCTTTTGAGTAACTGGAGATCAAACCAACTCTTCAATTTGGGCCTACTAAGTCTAGTTATAAGTTTATATAAGGCTGGGCAAGTTCTCCATAATCTGGAATCCAAATGTAGCAGTAGCCTGTAACTCCTAAAAATCCTCTCAATTGTCTTAAAGTCATAAGTAGGGGATGATTTAATATAGGTTTAACTCTAGAAAGTGTTCTTCAAATCAGTGACTGAAAAATATTTGGCTCATTTAAGAATTTCAGACATTAAATTATAAGGATTAGACACATTATTCATATATCTTAAACAAGTCTTCATTTATCATTTGACTTTTTCACACCCAAAATATGAGTGTTGCATGGACTGTTATAGGGAATTAATAGCCCCTGTTCCTTTAAATTCTCAATGATGTGTTTTAACCCTTCCTTAACCTTGAGCTTTAATGGATACTCTTTTGATATGAAAATCAGTGAGAGTCATTGAGCTTGATAATGACAGGAATAGCATTTTGTGCTCAACCCATAGTTTTTTCATCTGCCCACGCTTTCAGTTCAGTTCAGTCGCTCAGTTGTGTCCGACTCTTTTCGACCCCATGAATCGCAGCACACCAAGGCCTTCCTGTCCATCACCAACTCCCGGAGTTCACTCAGACTCACGTCCATTGAGTCAGTGATACCATCCAGCCATCTCATCCTCTGTCGTCCCCTTTTCCTCATGCCCCCAGTCCCTCTCAGTATCAGAGTCTTTTCCAATGAGTCAGCTCTTCACATGAGGTGGCCAAAGTACTGGAGTTTCAGCTTTAGCATCATTCCTTCCAAGGAAATCCCAGGGCTGATCTCCTTCAGAATGGACTAGTTGGATCTCCTTGCAGTCCAAGGGACTCTCAAGAGTCTTCTCCAACATCACAGTTCAAAAGCATCAATTCTTCAGCGCTCAGCCTTCTTCACAGTCCAACTCTCACATCCATACATCCCTACAATTTAGGATTTACATTTTGGTCAATTAATGAGAGAGAAAGAGCAGTCTCCATATTTATGAAAACAGAGGCCTGGACCTTGCTCAGTATATCCCTCTCCAGAAGGGGTGAGGAAGATACAGGCACAATCAAAACTTATGAGAAAACAGCCAGAGTCCCACTTGCAGCTTAAAGGATGACTGAAATAGTAGTATTTGGCTCATCCAGACAGTCCCATTATAGAGCTGTGGATCAGGAGAAAAGCAGACCAGGGGCTCTAGTGAGCACAGAGAAAGTTGTCCTAATGTCCAAAAGAAAATTGAGTGATTGGTCCCCCACAGTTATTAATACCTGGGGTTCTTCAAGTGTCATTCGGATGGGGGTTTGTGTGGGGACCCCTGGGACCTTCAGTCCCAATTGTCTTGAGAGTCCAACACCTGGGGCTTACACCTCAAAGGGCAGTCTCTTCTCCAGTATGGTCCTTTGCGAACTGGACATGGAGTCAAGGGCAGTTTAGATGCTTGAGGGCAATCCCTCTTTAGATGCCCCTCCTTTCCACAAGTCCATCCCTTTAAACCTGAGTTCCTCTGGGCATTTTTCCTCAGGTTGTTTCAGAACAGATCTAACAGCCATTGTTGGGGCTTCAGCCTATTGCCTGGTTCTCTTTTGCTCTTTTCCTCCTCTTATTCTCTACCATAATATACCATCTAAGCCAGCTGCAATAGTTTTTTTAAAGACTGATTTGGTCCAAACTCCTGTTTCTGTAACGTACACCAAATATCTGGAGCCAACTGAGTGACAAATCTATCTTTTAAGATCATTTCTCCTTCTGCACTTTCAGGATCAACATCAGAAAACTTGTGGTGAGCCTCCCATAGTCTATCTAGGAGTTTACCAGGAGTTTCCTTCTCTCCCTGTTCTAAATCAGCCAGCTTAGTATAGTTTAAAGTCTTAGTGTGTGTTTGCTTGAGTCCTTCAAGAATACATTCAGAAAAGTTGCTATTATGGGAACTGCTTGGCTCCCAGTAGGCAGGAGGGCTATTTTGTGTTCCCTCTCTCCCCTTATCTCAAGTCATTCATCTCCAAAAGTAGTAGCTTCCCCCAAAACTCAAGCTCTCAAGTCAGATCATCGTCTGTCCCAAGACATACATTGTTTTCAAGTAAGCTCATAAAGTAAAGTTAGTACCATAAAGGCTTCTATGTACTTTTTGAATCCTCTAATAGTCTTGACTGCAATTGGTACTGTTTGAATTTCTACCAAGGCTGAGGCAACCCCTCTTGGAAGGGTGCCCTGACTCTCAGCTTGTTCAGTAGGGAGCCCCAGATGCAGGGTCAAAGCAAAAGGACATGAGGGAGCTGAAGGTTTCACACTCAAATCTGTACCCTTAGGACATAAGTCTGGCATGTCACACAAAGAGATAAAGACCAACGCATATGTCACTTCTACCCATTTCTCTTGTTTTCTATAGAACTGGTCTAACTGTAAAACAGTATTATAATTAAGGCCCTTTGACCAGCCAGTGTTCCCTGTCTTCCAAAGGGTACCATGGCCATTCAGTATCACAGAAGATCAGACATGTCTTTTTAAACTCTGGGGATCAGAATTGTCCCAGTTTTTTTTTTAATACATTTTAAAGGAGTGGTTCTGGAACTGCTAGCTCCCAACTGTAAGAGAGAAAAAAGTGGCATCCATAGCTGTGGATTTTTTCCACCAGAAGCATCCTTCCCTGCTCTAGATTCTCCACCAAAGCTTTCCTTCCCTGGTTGGACTTAGTCTGTCCCTTACTGATGTAGGCATCTTACTCATCCATCCCAGTTCTACCACTGAGGGGGGATGGAGATGCACGAGGGGTAGACCTGATGGCATTCCACATTGATTTAGTTCCACCAAGGCCCTTGTTTGATTTGCCTGTTTCTCTGATGCTACCCAGGGTGGAGCAGAGTAGATTTTTGGAATGTTTCCCAAGCTAGGACTACTAGGGGAAGCATCTGTCTTCCATTGGCCTGTGCACATTCCTGAGCACAGTCCTGACCTCAGTAGAAGCAGTGAGTCATAAAGAGACGAACATAATGATGTCCCTTCTGAATGCCACCATGCCAGTATATGTGATAGCAAAAGAAGTTGTGGAGGGTTGGCCAGCAAGGAAAAAGTGATTTTTGTTCTCAAGTTACTAGGGCCAATCCTTTCAGCTCATTCCCACACATTCCACAAAAGGAATATCTAGGGAGTTGAGACAAAAGCCACTGGAAAGCCTTCTCTGGTCCACCAAGAGCTAGCGCTACCAAAGGAAAAAGCCCATTGCACTTCCAATCTGACCAAATCCTGCAATTCCCTATCTGTGTCCTCAGAAACCTCATTGTCACTAGCAGTGCTTCTATCCACAGAGATCAGAGGCACAGCCATGACAAAGATTCACTTTCAGGTCGCAGGCTCTGTGGCAGGCAGCCAAGAGAGTGACCTCTAACCTAAGAGACAGTCCTGGAGCTAAAGCTCTGTCTCGCTCCCAAATGTGCTCTTGTAAGTTTTCACTCCTTGCAAGACTAGGCGCTTCCATACTTGGTGTCTAAGTAAAAGTACATAGCAACAGCATGGATCACAAGTCCCTTGAAAGTCTATATTCTGACAGATTAGATTAGCAGTTCTAATTCCCGATGCAATTACAAAGTGGTCAAAGAGACCAGGAAAAGATGACCAAAAAAGGAAAGTTCAGTCCACTTTCTTTGCCCATTTCTGGCCACTCCCCTAGCATGGACCTTGGGTGTCTCATGACATTAACAGGTTGATATAAATTCCCGACAAGGTTCCCCTTTGGGGGGGCTGCCTTCAGTCATTACCAGGCACCTTGAAACCACAGAACAAAGCTCATCACTTGCTTCACGCAGCATGTGTCATTCATTCACAGAAGCATATCGTAGAGTTAGTAAAGTAAAGCAGAAAATGTGTATACTGAGAAAGCAGAGAGGCTAGAACTCTTGAATGTTCTTACATTGTCCTGAAGATTCCTGATGAGCCCTCAAGATGATAGCTTACGGTGAATGGAGTCGGATACTTGATCTCCGAAGAAGATTTAGCTTTGGGACCAGGGACCAGGCTTGATCACTCAAGAGCTTTTGTGTAGCAAAATTTTATTAAAGTAAGAAAAAGGACAGAGAAAGCTTCTGACATAGACATCAGAAGGGGGATGGAGAGTGCCTGCCTCATTAGTCTTAGTAAGGGAATTATATACTTTTAAAATTAATTATTACAATAAATCAAAAGAATGTCTCAAGGTTGTAAAGATCTTATTAGACCCACTCCCACAATATACATTTTAAGGTAATAGGATTAGGCAAAATGTTTTCAGGAAGGAGAAACATGTCCTCAAATGGGATACATTATTGTTATATAATCCTTACTAAGGAATGCAGAAAAAAACATTTGTCCTTTCCTCCTCCTTGAGAATTACAGACCCCTATCTCCTTGAGAGCCCCAGATCCCTTTTTCCTCCTCAGGGACTCCAGACTTCTTATCAACCTACCTAGTAATTGACTCTCTCACTTGCCTGCAATGTCCACCGCTATCAGAACTAGTGTGTTTTCTTTTGTGGGAGCTCTCAATGACCTTTTATATATTCCATAGACACGGAGTCTGCCTAGTTGATTGTGTGGGTTTAATCTGCAGTTTGTACATGGCCTTCTTCTTTAGCCACACTGACCCTGGGTTTCAGTTGTGATATTATTTCCACCTCTACAGGTGGGTCGTCCACTGGGGTTTGCTTCTGAGGCTGCCCTGGAGGATTTGAGTTTGCTCCTGTGAGAGCCAGCTGTGGAGATGGTGAGACTGCTTGAGTCATAGGTATTTTGACAGCACCAGGTACTCAGGGGAGTTGGCGGCTAGGGCAGCAGGAAATATAGTGCTCTAGAAGGGTATGGCAACCAGCAGTGGCCAATATGCTCCAGTATTCTTGTGTGGAGAATGCCCCTCCCTGACAGAGAAGCCTGGCAGGCCACAGTCTACAGGACCACAGAGTTGGACACGACCTATGTGACCCTATGTGAAAAGACACAGGACTCTTTTTGCCTGTGGCAGCTCTGCCCNAACCAGCAGTGGCCAATATGCTCCAGTATTCTTGTGTGGAGAATGCCCCTCCCTGACAGAGAAGCCTGGCAGGCCACAGTCTACAGGACCACAGAGTTGGACACGACCTATGTGACCCTATGTGAAAAGACACAGGACTCTTTTTGCCTGTGGCAGCTCTGCCCCAGTGGGAGTTGAGCATGAAGGTGGTGCAGCTGCTTGGCTTGCAGGGACCCTGGTGGTGCCAAGTATGCAGGGACATAGACTGCCTCTGCCTCAGCCACAGAAGTTATGGCCCTATCGGAGTCTTTTTTCCAGCCTCTTGTAGCTGGTGATCAGAAGGTATCTTTGGCCAGTCTTTCCCCATAGCTTCACCCCTTAGAGGGCTCCCTTGCCTAGGGTCCTTCTCTGTTGTTCAGTGTATCAGGCACATGGAGGTGCCCCCATCACTAGGGTCCTACTCTGTAGATTGGCACATTAGGCACTGAAAGTAGGACCCTGGGTGGGGTCCTACTCTGTAGTTTGGCACATCAGGCACTTAAAGAAGCACCCTGGGTAGGGTCCTACTCTGTAGTTCAGTGCATCAGGCATTTGATGGGCCAGCCTCTCTATTTTTCAGCTGCCAATGATGACATGTTGGGTGAGAGAGTCTATGGTGATGGCTCCACCTACTATGCATGACTCAGCAGTATCACTGCTGCCTGGCTTTCTTCCACAGGCATTTCCCACCACGATCTCCTCCCTCACATCCTCTCAATCTGTCTCGCCACTGTCAACAGCAGCCCTCACCCTGGGATTGCTCCACAATCCTTAAACTCCAGCTCCCAGCCACTGTGCCTTCCAGGGGACTCTCTTTCCTGTCCAGAGTATGTATGGCTGTGGCAAGGACTGTCTGATTCTCATTCCATTTAGGCTGTCACAGATCAGCTGTTTGCCTCTCAGCCTTAAATGTCTCTACTCTGTCAAGTCCAGCTTGACAAGCAGGGTTTCTGAAAGTGCAGTGCGGTGGGGGAATGAGAAACAAGACACAAGAGCTCAGTGAAAGGCGAGGATCAGGGGACCAACACCACTCCAAGGTGAAGATGCCAAAACTGAATCCATGTCCCCTTTATTATATTCTCAGCCATGAAAGAAGGAATGTGCAGTGTGTTAAGCTATAACTCATGTGACCTTCAGGGCCAAAGAACAAAGTGATCATTAACCATTGAGTAACCAAGAAATAGTAATCAATAACAAATCAGTAGCTAAGATTAATATTCTTATCTATAGATTTCCTCCAGATACATAGAACACGTGACTCTGAGATGCCAGTTGGAAAACAGTCTGAGGTCGGTTTTCTGACCTCAGGATCATATCTTGTTTTCAAGATTATGAACTGTTCCCTCTGGACCTGTTTCAAGAGTCTCATGCCTTAAAGCATCCAGTTTATCATTAATTATAAATTCCTTCTGTGGCCCTTGTGGGGGCCTGTTTTCTTCTATTCTTCCTATCTCCTACAATCCTCTGACTCAGATAACTACCCCAATGTGGGATCGGACCTCTGCTCCAGTTCCCCCACCTGCTGAGGGCAGGTCGAGTCCTACTAACACTCCTGTTTCCTCCCCCCCCCCTAGTTTCTTCATCCTACCAATTCTTTGTGGTTCTACATATTCTTTTCCACTGGTCAGGTACTCTTGTCCTCTCTCAGCTGGTGTTTTGCATGCACTTCTGTGTCTGAAGGTGTATTCCTGAGGAATCCATGGAGAGAGACAAACTCCACATCCACCTACTGCTCTGCCATCTTGTTCTCCTCCAAGTGGTTGTTTTTGCATATGTTTTATATATATTAATCATTATATATATACTCTTTGCAAGTATTACTTTTGACAAAATATTATTCTAGCAAATTGATGGGGAAAAAGTGGAAACTGACAGCTTTTATTTTCTTGGGCTCCAAAATGACTGACTGAAGCCACAAAATTAAAAGACACTTGCTCCTTGGATAAAAGCTATGACAAATCTAGAAAGCATATTAAAAAGTAGAGACATCACTTTGCCAACAAAGTTTTGTATAATCAGTTATTGTTTTTCCAGTAGTCATATATGGATGTGAGAGTTTGACCATAAAGAAGGCTAAGCACCAAAGAATTGATGCCTTTGAATTGTAGTGCAGAAGATTCCTGAGAATCCCTTGAACAGAAAGGAGATCATACTAGTCAGTCCTAAAGGGAATCAACCTTGAATACTTATTGTAAGGACTGATACTGAACCTGAAGTTGAAACACCAGTACTTCAGCCACCTAACGCAAAGACTGACTCACTGGAAAATACCCTGATGCTGGGAAAGATTGGGGGCAGGAGGAGAAGGGGGCAACAGAGGATGAGATGTTTAGATGATATCATTAACGCAATGGACATGAGTTTGAGCAAATTCCGAGAGATTATGAAGAACAGGGAAGCCTAATATGCTGCAATCCATGGGGTTGAAAAAGGTCTGACATGATTTAGCAACTGAATAACAATTATTTCTTAGGTTTTCTAACAAGAAAATCATCATTTTATTATCAGAACATATTGAATTCATTGAGATAGAGTGAGATTGGAAAAGGGAAAGCTAGATGTACCTGAATAATTTTTTTTTTTTAGTTACTAAGTTGTGTCCAACTCTCTTGTGACCCAATGGATTGTAGCCCAACAGAGTCCTTGTCCAAGTGATTTCCCAGGCAAGAACACTGGAATGGTTTTCCATTTCCTTCTCCAGGAGATCTTAGCCCAGAGCTTGAACCCATGTCTCTTGCATTGGCAGACAGATTCTTTACTACTGAACAACCAGGAAAGCAAATGAAACTTTTAGATAATGATAATTTTTTGTCTTCCTGTGAATTATTTTTCAGCAGTACATATTTTGAGGTTTGAATTTTAGACTTGAAGTGATAGTGAAAGAATCTGTTCTTTTAAGAGTTTCTGACTGTTCTAATTCAAGTGGTCTAGCAGTTGATATGAGTACCTGAACCATTTCACTCTTTTCTACAATCTTCCCCTGTCTCCACTAAAATCTCCACCACTTTGCTGGTTGTCTAACTTGTACTCAGTTTCCAACTCTATTCATTCTTGACCTCTCACACTCATTGTAAACTTTTGTGTCTGCCTTCACAAAAATATGAGGTTTTACTCATTTTCTAAATTACTTCAAAAATCAAAACAAGAAGCATTCATGATTAATGTGATTTCTTTTCTGGGTTCCCAATATTTGAACTTCTTCATATCTAACCTCTACAGCTACATTGTATCTTCTTTTCTAGTTGATCTGATACAGTGGAGACTTCTTTTTTTTTTTTTAATCATGATACCACTTCTTATAATCTCCTTTACCCATTTCAACTTGTAATGTATACTTCCACCTATCTAGAAGAGTGCTTTTGTGAGGACATTAGTTTGTTGAATTTTAAAAGTAGATTGTGTCCTTGGGAAAATGTGCTTCATTGGCTCACTTGGGGAGCAGATCAAAGTTTCAGTAGAGTGTTACATGTGTGTCCTTGAACACTTGAAAAGGAATGACTGTTCAGCTTGTGTTTAGTCAAGTGCTCTAAAAATGTGAATTATTTCAAGGTAGTTAGCAGTGTTAGGTCATCTACATCTTCACTGGTTTTCTGCTCATTTATTCTATCAATTACTGAGAAAGAAGTTTCCAATTTCTAATTATAATAGCAGATTTTTTTTCCTTTTGTATCTATCAGTTTTTCTCATGCTTTATTGTTGATATATGCACAATTAAGATTGTTATGTCTTTTGAAAAACTGACCTTTTGATCAGTATGTAATGTCTCACTTCATTTCAGATATTTTTTTTCTTCCCTGAGGATTACTTTTTCAGAAATTAATATAACCAATTCTGCTCTTTTTGGTTAGTGTTTACATGATATAACTTTTTAAATCCTTTTAAGCTGTCCATGTTTTTAATTTGAAGTGCATGTTGTTAAAACAAAACCCTAGCCTAATAGTGTTATCAGTTTATATGGCATTCATCTGTATCTCTCCTAAGTAAATAAATAATTCTGTTTCTAACTACATATCCGTTTTGCTCTCAGTGTGAGATTAGTTGTTTTCCCTCTGACATTAGTTCTTTAATGGGTTAAAGAAAGAGCATTAATTTGTAATCCGTCCTTCTTTGTTGGGAAAGGAGTATATCAAGGCTATATATTGTCACCCTGCTTATTTAACTTATATGATGAGTACATCATGTGAAATGCCAGGCTGGATGAAGCACAAGCTGGAATCAAGATTGTCAGGAGAAATAATAACCTCAGATATGCAGAGGACAGCATCCTTATGGCAGAAAGTGAAGAGGAACTAAAAAGCCTCTTGATGAAAGTGAAAAAAGAGAGTAGAAAAGTTGGTTTAAAATTCAATTCAAAAAACTAAGATCATGCCATCTGGTCCCATCACTTCATGACAAACAGATGGGGGAACAATGGAATAGTGACAGACTTTATTCTCTTGGGCTCCAAAATCACTGCAGATGGTGACTGCAGCCATGAAATTAAAGACACTTGCTCCTTGGAAGAAAAGCTATGATCACCCTAGACAGCATATTAAAAAGCAGAGATACTATTTTGCCAACAAAGTCTGTTAAAAAGTCAAAGCTATGGTTTTTCCAGTAGTCGTGTATGGATGTAAGAGTTGAACTATAAAGAAAGCTGAGCACTGAAGAATCAATGCTTTTGAACTGTCGTGTTGGAGAAGACTCTTGAAAGTCCTTTGGACTGCAAGGAGATCCACCCAGTCCATCCTAAAGGAAATCAGTCCTGAGTATTCATTGGAAGGACTGATGCTAAAGCAGAAGCTCCAATACTTTGGCCACCTCATGCAAAGAGCTGACTCATTGGAAAAGACCCTGATGCTGGGAAAGACTGAAGGCAGGAAGAGAGGGGGATGACAGAGACTGAGATGGTTGGAAGGCATCATTGACTCAATGGACATGAGTTTGAGCAAGCTCTGGGAATTGTTGATGGTCAGGGAAAATTGGTGTGCTGCAGTCCATGGGGTCACAGAGTCGGACACGACTGAGTGACTGAAGTGAACTGAACAGTAAAGGCCAAGTGATGAGACTTTTCTAGCTTTCTAATAGCTCTGAGTTATAAAACCTTTAAATGTATATGTGTGTGTGTGTGTATGTGGTGTGTGTGTGTGTGTAATTTGTGTTGCTTTGTCTCTGTAGCTGGGTATTTTAGTATAATGTTGATTAGATATGATAATAGTGAACATTTTTATCTTTGGTTCAGAGAGTAAAATTTAATTTTTTCATGATTGAGTATTTTGTCAACTTTTTGTAGGTTTCCTTCATTAGATTTCAGAAATTCTATGTAATCATAGTTTGCTGTTAGTATCTTTAATAAATATATAGTATCAATAATAAATCATTAGCCTACTTCTATTGAGATGATCATATGACATTTTAATTTTATATTTTATACACTTCTTAAAGGCTATACTCCATTTATAATAATTGCAAAGTATTGGTTATGTTCTTTGTGTTGTACAGTATATCTTTGTAGCCTATCTTACAATGAATAATTTATATATTTCAACTACACATCTCTATGTTGTCCCTTCATAAAACTAGTGATAAGCACTAGTTTTTTTCTCTATATCTGTTAGTCTGCTTTTTTTGTTGTTGTTATATTCAGATTTTTTTCTTTTTTTATATTTCACATATAAATGATATAATAAAGTATTTATCTTTCTTTGTCTGACATTTCACTTAGTATATCTTCCAAGTCCATCTATGTTCCTGCAAATGGCAACATACTGCTGTTTGTTTGGCTGAGCAGTATTCCATTGTGTAGATATACCACTTCTTCTTTATCCATTCATCTGTTAATGGACAGTTATTTTTTTTCTTTCCATATCATGGCAGTTGTAATTAAGGTTAATGTGAACATTGGGGTGTGTGGATCTTTTCCAAGTGGAGCTTTTGTTTCGTTTTTCAAGTGTATACTGAGAAGTGGAATTGCTGTATCACTTGGTAGTTCTATTTTTAGTTTTTTGAGAAACTCCATACTGTTATCAAACTTTCAAACATCACAGTGAATCAGTTATGTATATGTACATATTTCTATTCTTTCTTACATTTTTTCCCATATAAGTCATTACAGAGTTTTGAATAGAGTTCCCTGTGCTACATAGTAGGTTTTTTGTAATTATCTCTCCCAATTTATCATTCTTCCTTTTTCCATTGGTAAGCATACTTTTTTTGAACATATGTGATGATTTATCTTATAAATAAGCTCATTTGTACCTTTTCTTAACAAATTTCATATAGAAGCAATATTATATGATATTTATCTTTCTCTGACTTGCTTCACTCAGTATGATCATTATTTCATTCTTTTTTATGGCTGAATAGTATTCTGTTGTACATATTTACCATATCTTTATCCATTAATACACTGATGAATAGCTAGGTTGCTTCCATGTCTTGGCTATTGCAAATCATGCTGCAGTGAACATTGGGGTGCATGTGTCTTTGCAAATTGTGGTTTTCTCTGGATATATGCTCAGAAGTAGGATTGCTGAATCATATGGTAGCTCTAGTTTTAGTTTTTAAGGAACCTCTGTTGCTGTTCTTAATAGTGGTGTACCAATTTGCATTTTTTTAAATCAATTTTGATCACTTAATTTGCTAGAATAGTCAAATAACATATTCTTGGAATTAAAGAAGTTAACTGTGATGCATTATATATCTATAGAATATTTTGAAGTTATTATATATTCTTTTTATAATTTATCTTAATAAAATTAATGTTATGGTTTTTACAGAATTTTATTTACTAATGTATTTTCAGGTTTTTGAATCTAACTTATTCTAGCCTAATACAATGAATGGCAAAGTTTTATCATTTTGTACTGTCTAAAAGGAGTTTGTGTAAATCAATTTTAGGTTTTTTTTTTTTCCCTTTAGATGTTTGGTAAATCTCAAAGATGTAATATTTTTAATATGGACTTTATGTGGAAATGGCTTTATTAAATAATGCAACTTAATAAAGACAGACATAAAATCATTTATATTATGTTTTTAATGGATTTTGTGTTCTTTTATCTAAAAAGTATGCTTATTTAATTTAACTTCCATTTCATTTGAAAATATTTATTCATTATATTCTATAGTTTTCTGTTTATTGCTTGAATATTGAATAGGGTATTTTTTCTCTGAATTTTTAAAATTTCTGCCTTTTTTTCTTGATTATACTTTCCAGGGTATATCAATTTTGTTAATATCTTCAAAGGAACAGCTTTTGGCTTGATTAATACTTTTATTATATGTTTATTCTATAGTTTATTATTTTCTGTTCATCGTCATGTCATATATTCTAATTCTGTTGGGTTTTGAAATCAATATACAGGTCACTGGTCTTCAGACATTATTTTTTGTATAATTAATTCAAAGATATATATTTCCCTCTATTTCATTTGGGGCATTACAGATATTTACTAAAACATGTTTTCACCATCATTCAGTTCAAAATATTTTCTAACTCTGATTATTATTGATTCCTTATATGTGGCTCATTTATGTGTAGATTGCTTTATTATTGTTGTTGTCTAGTTGCTAAGTCCTGTCCGACTCTGCAAGCTCATAGACTGCAGCACACCTGGCTCCCATGTCCTGTACTATCTCCCTGAATTTTCTCAGATTTAAGTCCAATGGGCTGGTGATGTTATCTAACCATCTCATCCTGTGCCACCCCTTTCTCCTCTTGCCCTCAAGCTTTCCCAGTATAAGGGTCTTTTCTGATGAATCCACTCTGCATCAGGCGGCCAGAATATTGGAGCTTCACCTTCAGTATCAGTCCTTCCAATGAATATTCAGGGTTGACTGGTTTGATCTCCCTGCAGCCCAGTGGACTCTCAAGGGTCTTCTTCAGCACCACAGTTCGAAAGCATCAATTCTTCGATGCTCTACCTTCTTTATAGTCCAACTCTCACATACATACATGACTACTGGGAAAACCACAACTTTGTCTATGTGGTCCTTTGTTGGCAAAGTGATGTCTCTGCTTTGCAATACTCTGTCTAGGTCTGTCATAGCTTTCCTTTCAAGGAGCAAGCATCTTTTAATTTCATGGCCACAGTCACTGTCAGCAGTGATTTTGGAGCCCAAGAAAAGAAAATCTGTCACTGCTTCCACTTTCCACTTTTCCCTGTTCTATTTCCCATGAAGTGATGGGACCAGATGTCATAATCTTAGTTTTTTGAATTTTGAGTTTTAAGTCAGCTTTTTACTCTCCTCTTTCACCTTGGAAAAGCTCTTTTGTTCCTCCTCGCCTTTCTGCCATTAGAGTGGTATAATCTGCATATCTGAAATGTTTGATATTTCTCCTTGCAGTCCTGATCCAGCTTGTGATACATCCAGCCATACATTTTGCAAGATGTACTCTGGATAGAAGTTAAATAAAGAGGGTAATAGTATGCAGCCTTGATGTACTCCTTTCCCAATTTGGAACCAGTTGTTCCATGTCCAGTTCTCATTGTTGCTTCTTGACTTACATAAAGGTTTCTCAGGAAACAGGTAAGGTGGTCTGGTAATCTCATTTCTTTAAGAATGAATTTCCCACACATTGCTGTGATCCACAAAGGCTTTAATGAAATTAATGAAGCAGAAGCAGGTGCTTTTCTGGAAACACTTTGCTTTCTCTGTGATCCACTGAAAATTGGCATTTTGATCTCTAATTTCTCTGCCTTTTTAAAATTCATCTTATTTTAGATTGCTGTTTATATCTGCCATTAAATTTTTTGCCAAAAAATTTCATCATATGTTTATCTTTGTAAAGTATATTTCATAGTGTCTTCTAATGATTTTGTCTTAGCATTTCATTTCTCTATTACTAATATATTTTATAAAGTATTTCTGTATAACTTACTCCACACTTTTACTTTCAAACATTTTCTGCTCTTATTTTTGTGTTTCCTTTTAAGCATCAAAATGTGCTTATCTTTAATATAAGTGGAATAAATATTCTTTGAACTGGAATTTTTAAATTTATTTATTGTAATTATTTAGTTTAATTCTATAATCTTTCTCTCACCTCTTCTGTAGTCTTTTTATCCCTCCTTACTTGACTGCTTTGGGCTAGACAAAGATTTGTATTTTTAGTCATTTCTAGCTTCCTTCTTTATTGGTTATGTATATTCTTTTAATTTTGTTCTATTTTAATGGTGATATTAGATATTATGTATTCTTTCTCTTCGTTGTTTGATTTCTACATAAAGTATGAGTTTTAGTATTTCAAATGGCATAAGGCACTTAGAACAGTATTTCTCTTATCTCTTCTTTCTTGGTGAACAATTTCCATTTACTCAGATTTTAAAATCATCAAATATTATTGCTACTTCATATAGCAAATTATTGTTTATATTTGCTTATTTTTTTTTTTTTTGGTTTTAAGTTGTTTATGTATGCCCTTGCTTACATTTTCTTTTGCCAGTAATATTATTAAAGATCTATTTCAGTTTATGTATGCTTAATATATCCTCTGTTAATTTTTTATTATATTTAATTTTGAAAGATAGTTTTACTTGATGTAGATGTCTAGCCTGGTAGTTATTTTCTCTCAGGACTTCAATAATATCATATTTTATCTTCAGTTCAGTTCAGTTCAGTTCAGTCTCAGTCATGTCTGATTCTTTGCGACCCCATGAATCGCAGCAGGTCAGGCCTCCCTGTCCATCACCAACTCCCGGATTTCACTCAGACTCATGCCCATCGAGTCAGTGATGCCATCCAGCCATCTCATCCTCGATCGTTCCCTTCTCCTCCTGCCCCCAATCCCTCCCAGCATCATTGTCTTTTCCAATGAGTCAACTTTTCGCATGAGGTGGCCAAAGTACTGGAGCTTCAGCTTTAGCATTATTCCTTCCAAAGAAATCCCAGGGTGCTATTATATTGGTGCTATTATCAGAATTACTTTTGCTCCTTTGAAGATATTGTGTCAGTAGATCCTCCCTTAATGCTTATATTTTCCTCTTTGTCTGTGGTTTTAGCAGTTTTACTCTGTTGGATCTGACAGTGGTTTTCTTTAAGTTTATCCTACCTAATATTTGTAGAACTTTTAATTTTCAGTGTTTTTATCTTTTATCAGTTTAGAAAAAGTTTTTTGGCCATCCTATCTTCTCATATGGTATGTTCCTCATAGCTCCATTTTTCCTTGTGGACTCCATGTACATTTATGTCAGAACTTTTCAGTAGGATTTGTTATATGTATTACAGTCTTGTCAATATGTCTTGAATTTTATTCTTTACATCTGATATTTTCCAGTTGGGTATTTTCTTTTGATTCAATGATCCTCTCTTCTTTTTTACCTAATTTGCTGCAAAATCTTCTAGCATTTTTATTATTATTTATTTATTTATGTTTGCTGCACTGGGTCTTCCTTGCTTTGTTCAGACTTTCTCCAGTTGCAGAGAATGGGGGCTACTCTTGTTTGTGGTACAAGGCCTTCTCATTGTGGAGGCTTCACCTGTTGAGGAGCACAGACTCTAGA
Source organism: Neotragus moschatus (assembly GCA_006410615.1). NCBI lineage: Eukaryota > Metazoa > Chordata > Mammalia > Artiodactyla > Bovidae > Neotragus > Neotragus moschatus. The sequence goes on from SJYA01001319.1 coordinate 173,396, forward strand.
GTGCAGACTCAGTAGTTGTGGCTCATGAGATTAGTTGCCCAATGGCATGTGTAATCATCCCAGACCAGGGATCAAACCCACGCTTCTTGGATTGACAAATTCTCATCTACTGCATCACCAGGGATGTCCTCTTCCAGCATTTTTTTTGAATGCCCATTGTTACAGTCTTCAGTTTCATACATTTTCATTTATTTGTTATGGTTTTCACATTTTTGAGTTAAAATATCCCTCTTGTTGTCTATTTTTTATCTGATAACTACAATTTTGAGATTACCTCTGTGTTAGATTTACCATTTATTCCCATTTTACTCATTTTATTATGTCTTCGGGCATTCCAGTCTTTTAAAAAGAATATTATGGCCATTTTATATGACAACAAATTAGATAAATATATATTTATTGGTCCTACAAATGCTATTAAGTTCCTCTTAAAAATATTATACCACATTGTTAGAACAGAAACAGATTAATGTTGAAATTGAATGGGGTCAAAGCTGTTATTTAGCCTTTCATGAAACCTTGTCTATTTCCAATTTGGTCTTATGTGGGCTTTGTGTGTATGTGTGGGATGTGTGTGTGTGTGTGTGTGTGGTGTGTGAAAGAGTTTATCAAGACTTCTAATACAAGACGATCTCTGAAACATTTCTTTCCCCACATCAGTATGAAAGTCTTGACAGCTCTCATCAACTTCCCATCATTTTTAGCTATCCTTTTCTCTAGTGTTAAGTCTATCATAGTGGCACCTCTTAGAAATCAAGATGTGGCTTGATTTTAAAATTGCCTTGAACTATTGGGCTTACTTCAAAATGCTTTCTTCCACTCTAACATATTAGTCCTTCATGGCTTGGCATGGGCTAACTTATAGCCCAGAAACTCAAATTTTGTCTTCCTGCTTTGTGAGATTTTGGAAAGTTAACCAATATTACCAGCTACAGCTATCACTTTCTACTTCATTATTCACTTATCCTTTGGTTGCTACTTTAAAAAATTGTAAATGTTTGGTGGGCGAAAGCATTGAATAGTTTGTATCTGTTTCAATATTCTTCTCTTCTTTTTGTGATTCTCACCCCTTAAAATGTGGATGTTTTGGTGTACCTCTGATATCTTCAAAAACATGCATTTTGCATTTTATAGTTATTAACAATTAGGAGCTGATGTGCAAAAAGCTAATCTGTCACTATTCCACCATAACAAATACTGCTATTTTCTTATTATTTTTCAATCAATTTTATGTATTGATTTCTATGTGTGCTGCTTGATATTTATAATTGTATAGTATTTACATCACAGTCTTTCATACATTTTACTTATTTTTTTATTTACATTCCACAAAGTGTAAATACAGGAATTGTACCTCAAAAAAATCAATTGCCTTGACTATTAAATCAAATCAAGTCAATAATGAAGTTGTTATGATAACAGAGGTTTTTTTTTCTGGTAGAGCTAGTTACATCAATCCAAAATTTTTTGTTTCTTTTCATATATTTGGGGGAAAAAAACTTCATATGTTTCTCATACTAAAGAGTAAAACTTTTGTGCCATATATTGTTCAGTAGTATAGTCAATTTTGCCCATGCTGCTGTGCAATCTCAGAAAAAGCAGAAATGAACAAATAGGAAGTTTTTTCTTCTGTTTTCTTTTAGTTAGAAGGTATGCTTATTGGCAAACTTTGTCAAAGGATGGAGACAAAAGAAAGAATATAGTTTGTGTTTTTGTTATTCTAGTGTCCATGTGACTAGAAGGTATGATGGTATAATAGCAGAAAGTGAAACTACCTTTCTAGTTGATAAAAGAAAAGGGAAGGAAAAATAATACTAACATTGCAATACCCTAAGGGGAGTTTACCAAGAAGGGAATAAATTTTATGTTTGTACTTTTATAATACCTTCCCTTTGTGTTTCTTATTTCATCTCAGAGCTAATCTGTTTGGGCAGGTTTATTCCATGGGGAGCAACTTAGAAGTATTCCACAGAGGCTGAAATGTAAAAAAAAAAAAAAAAAAAAAAAAACACGTACAGAACCAGGGAAGTTCTGTGTGTTCCTATCACATCCTTTTTAATGATCATTATACTTTTGTTTAGTTGATAAATCCTGTCTGACTCTGTTGTGGTCCCATGGACTATAGACTGCCAGGCTCGTCTATCTGTGGGATTCCAGGCAAGAATACTGGAGTGGGTTGCATTTCCTTCTTATGGATCTTCTCAACCCAGGGACTGAACCCAGGTTTTCAGCTTAACAGCAGATCCTTTACCACTGAGTCACCTGGGAAGGCCTTATTACTGATTAAATTCTGGTTCATAACATGTTATTGTGGCTAATTGACATAAAATTTTACTCTTTGGCAAAGGGAAAAATGATGGAGAATGGATACAAAAATTCTACATGTAATTATGAATCACTGAGCAATGCTTAGGTGACAGACTCCGAAGAATCCATAGCCCAAATAAGATGCAGTACTGGTCTCATAAGGTGAAAGGGAACTTTGTGAAGACAAGTAGAATGAAGGATGAGGAGTGATTAGTGAAAGAAGGGGGGATGAGCAAAAAGATTAAATGAAAGTAATACTGATGTGGCTGTGCCAGATTGTCAATACTGCCTTTGAAACTGAAATCTGATTCTCACAAAAGCAACAGATGTTGCTGCTTTGGCCAATTAAGGGACAAAAATAAAAAAATAGTAATTTTATGCTCTGCTAGCTGTATAACAGGTACTTGAAAACCAATGAACTAGTCCAAAATAATCAAACATGAAAGTAGTTTATTTTTAAGTAAAAAAAAAAAAAAAGAAGGAAGCAATAGCAAAAAAATTCACATATACATTCATAAGAATTTGTAGAATACAAATTACAGAAGACACTGCTCTCTGGAAGTCAGAAAAAAGCAACCTTCATATAACTCATATTGCATATTATTTATTTTATTACCATTTCAAATAAGTTATCTATTTATTATTTTATCTATTTATTGTTTAAAAGTTGTTAATACCATTTTAGAAATAACATTTTCATTTTATATAAATTTTCCAAAATTATTTGAGCTTTCAGAATAGAGATTTTAAGTGATAAATACACCTTCCTACCCATTTTTTATTGTGATAAAATATATGTGACATAATATTTTCCATTCAACTGAAGTGTACAGTTAAGTGGTATCAGATACACTCATACTATTGTGCTACCATATCACCATCTACTTGCAGAATTCTTCATATTTTAAGACTATAGCTCTCTACTCTTTAAACAGTTACCTATTCCCTTCTTCCTCAGCCCTTGGAAGCCACTATTCTCCTTTAAATCTCTGTGATTTTCATTGCTTTTATGGGAAAGACTAGAGATCTCTTCAAGAAAATTAGAGATACCAAGGGAATATTTCATGCAAAGATGGGCTCGATAAAGGACAGAAATGGTATGGACCTAACAGAAGCAGAAGATATTAAGAACAGGTGGCAAGAACACAGAGAAGAACTATACAAAAAGATCTTCATGNACAGGGAGGCCTGGCCTGCTGCGATTCATGGGGTCGCAAAGAGTCGGACACGACTGAGCGACTGAACTGGACTGAACTGAAGTACTGAACTGAACTGAACTGAAGTCATATAATGGAATAATATAATATTTGTCTTTTTTTGACGGACTTCTATCACTTACTATAGTTTCCTCATAGTTCATTTGTGTTGTAGGATATACTATTATCTCTTTTCTTTTTAAAGTTGAATACTATTACATTGTATGTATATTCCACATTTTACTTATCCATTTGTCGATTAATACAAATTTGAGTTGCCTCCATGTATTGTGATAATGTTGCTATGAACATAAGTATACAAATATCTCTTTGAGAACCAGCTTTTAATTGTTTATAATATATACCCAGAACTAGGATTACTGAATCACAAATTAATTGTAATTTTATTTTTTTAAACTCTGATATTGTTTTTATAGCTGCTGTAGCATTGTACATTCCCTCCAATGATGCACAATCTCTCCACATTCTCATCAACACTTATTTTCTCTGTTTTATTTTATAGTAACCATTGTATATGTACATGTATAACTGATTCACTTTGCTGTACAGAAGAAAATAACACAATATTTTAAATCATCTATACTCCAACAAAAATCAAAAACAAACAAACAAAAAAATAGTGGCCATCCTAATGGGAATACCTTTGATTTGCATTTTTCTAATGAACATCTTTTCACATGCTTAGCCATTTTTATACCTTTTTTAGAGAAATGTCTATCTAACTCCTTTTACCATTTTTAAATTGCATTGTTTGTTTTGTTGTTGTTGTTGATGGCTATAGGAATTATTTATTTTGGATGGCAGTCCATCATTAGACATTTGTCTCTAGTTCTGAAGTGAGTACCTTGTACACAACATATGATTGGCTCCTGGGTTTTTTCTTTGTTTGCTTGTTTTCTTAAAAAAAAAAAAATCTGTCATATGAAGAACTTAATCCATTTATATTTAAAGTAATTACCAATAAGAAGATACTCGGTTTTTTCTTATTGCCATTTGTTTTACATGTATATATAACTTGTTGTCCCTAACGTTTTGTGTTACTCTTATTTTTATTTAGTTGGTTTTGTGCAGTGAATTGTTGAGATTTCTTTATTTCTGTTTGTTTATATACTATAACTATTTTCTTTCTTGTTACTATGGAGATTACATTTAGCATTCTAAAATTATAACACTCTAATTTGAACTTATACTTTCTTAACTTTAATAACATAGCAAAACCTCTACAGCCCATCACCACCCCTTTCTTCCTTAGCTTCCCAGGTGGTATTAGTGGTAAAGAACTTGTATGCCAATGCAGGAAACATAGAGACATGGGTTTGATCCCTGAGTCAGGAAAATCCCCTGAAGAAAAGAATGGCAGCTCACTCTGGTATTCTTGCCTGGAGAATCCCATGGACAGAGGAGCCTGGCAGGTTACAGTCCATAGGGTCACAAAGAGTCGAACATGACTAAAGTGAATTTGCATGCACACACCACCCCTTTCAGTTGTTGATGCTGCAAAATTACATCTTCATAAATCTTTTGCCCAACAATATGAACTAATAATGCTTTTAATTACAACTGTCTTATAAAATATTAAAAACAAAATGTGAATTGTAAACAAAAGTTACAAAACTCTTAGCTTTTAGAGTTATTTCTTTTTAACATAGTACTCTATTATATCATATAGGAAACAAAAAGTGCAGTTGCACACCCATTGTTACAATTATGTTAGGATTTATAATTTTTCATGTTTTTATCTTTACAAAGATCTTTATTTCTTTATTTGGCTTTTAGTTCCTGTCTGGTGTTACTTTATGTTGAACTATAGGACTCTAGCATTTCTTACAGAGCAGATCTAATGGTAACAAACTCCCTCAGACATTGGTTATCCAGAAATGCATTAATTTCTCCCTAATGTATTTTTCCCTCTAAGTTTTACTTTTTATGTTTTATAATGAATGCATTTGGAATTTGTTTACTGAAATTCATGTTATTTTATTATAATATACTTTAATTTCATAAATAGCAATTATATGATTATTCTCCCTGATTTTTTTAGGGACAGTTTTACCAAATATATAGTTTGGTTGATAGATTTTTTTTTTTTCTTTTAGCACTTTGAATATATTGGCCCACTATTTTTTTGACCTCTATAGTTTCTGATAAGAATTCTGCTTCTTATTGAGGATCCTTTGTATGTGAAAAATCATTTCTCCTTTGCTGCTTGTAAGGTTTTCTCTTTGTCTTTCAAAATTTTAATTATAATATATCCCAGTGTGCAATTTTGAGTCCATCTTACTTGAAGCCATTTAGGCTCTTGGATGTTTATATTCATCTTTCTTCAAATTTAGATGCTTTGGCCATTATTTCTCCAAATATTCTCTCTGTTTCTTTATCTTTCTCTTCTCTTTACAAAAGGCATATATTGGGCCACTTGATGGTGTCCTCACATTCCCTTAGGCTCTCTTCCCTTTTATTCAATCTTTCTTTCTCCTGTTATCCTATCTTTACGTTGACTGACATTTATTCTGATTAATCAAATCTCTCTTTGAATCTTGCTAGTGAATTTTTATTTTCAGCTATTATATTTTTAGCTCTAGAACTTTTATTTAGTTTATTTTTATATATTTTATCTCTTTATTGATAGCAATGATACTGGTATCAGTAGTGATATTGGTGATCACATATCAGTGATAATATGTAGCATTTGTCTATTTCACTTGTCTTGCTTAACATAATACCCTCCAGGTTTATCTATATTGTCACAAAGGACACGAACTCCTTTTTTTTTTTTAAGGATGGATTATATTCCTGTGTGTATGTGTGTAGATAGATGTAGTCTTTATTTTTTTTATATTGCATCCCTAAAATTTATTTGTTTTGTAACTAGAAATTTATACTATTTGAACCCCTTCACCCATTTTGTCTACCCTCTAACAAGTCATAAATATGGTCTTCATATCTGTGAGATCAATTTTGTTTTTGTTTTTGTTTTTCTGATCCTACATAAAAGTGAGATAATAAGGTATTTGTCTTTGTCTGATTTCATTTGGCATAATGCCCTGAAGGTCCATCCATGTCACAAATGGCAAATATTTCTTCTTTTTATGGCTGAATAATATTCCGTTGTGTATATATGCCATAATTTCTTTGTCTGTGCATCCATTGATAGATATTTAGCTTGTTTCCGTACTTAGGTTATTGTAAATAATGTTGCAGTGAACATAAGGCTGCATGTATATTTTTAAGTAAGTATTTTTATTTTCTTTGGATAAATATTTATAAGTGAAATTATGCATCATTTGCAGCTCTATTTTTAAGTTTTTGAGAAATCTCTATACTGTTTTCCATAGTGACTACCCCTATTTACATTCCCACCAACACTGCACACACGTTATCTTTTCTCCAAGTCTTAGCCAACGCTTACTATATGTTTTATCTTTTGATAATAATCATTCTAATAAGTATGAACTGATCTGTCACTATGAGTTTGACTTCTATTTCAAATCTGAAATGCAAAGGCTGAGCACCTTTTTCATATTCATATTGACCATTTGTATGTGTTTGGAAACACTTCTACTCAGGTTCTTTACCAATTTTTTTTGTTTCGTTTTAATTTTAGTTTTGTATTTGCTGTTGGGGCTTCCCTAGTAGCTCAGTTGGTAAAGAATCCATCTGCAAAGCAGGAAATGCCGGTTGGATTCCTTGGTTGGGAAGACTCGGTGGAAAAGGGATAGGCTACCCACTCCAGTATTCTTGGGCTTCTCTCATGGCTAAGACAGTAAATAATCTGCCTGCAGTGTGGGAGACCTGGGTCCTGTCTCTGGGTTGGGAAGATCCCCTGGAGAAGGGAAAGACTACCCACTCTAGTATTCTGGCCTGGAGAATCAGGTTACAAACAGCCACTGAGTGACTTTCACTAGATACTAGATTAGACATTGAGTTATATGAATTTCCTGTATATTTTGTATACTAACCTTTTTATTGGATGTATTATTTGCAAATATTTTCCATAGTTGTCTTTTCATATTGTGATTGTGAGATAAATGATGAGTTATATTACTCTCAAATATAATAGGCCTATTTATAGCATATATTTTCTTATACAAAGACATTTAAGACCTTAGACTTTAGATCTTAGATTTTTAGAAAATATCTAGTGAATATCTCTCAGTAGTCTCTGTCTCTTTGTGACTCCATGGACTAGACAGTCCATGGAATTCTCCAGGCCAGAATACTGGAGTAGGTAGCCGTTCCCTTCTCCAGGGAATCTTCCCAACCCAGGGATTGAGCCCAGGTCTCCCACATTGCAAGTAGATTCTTTACCACCTGAGCAATGAGGGAAGCCCAAGAATACTGGAGTGGGTAGCCTATCCCTTCTCCAGCAGATCTTCCCAACTCAGGAATCCAACCAGAGTTTCCTGCATTGCAGGTGGATCCTTTACCAACTGAGCTACCAGGGAAGCCCCAGAAAATGTCTCAGCATTCTTCATATGACCATTCTTGTATCGACCCCACAGAAAAACCAGAAGTAGAACACTGTTTGATTATCTATTGTCTCTATAAAAATATTACAAGAGCTTAGTGGCTTGAAATAACACAAATATGTTATCTAAGAATTTTTTTTAGATTTCAAGCCCAGGTACTTGTGAGCCTGAGTGTGGTTTTAACTGATTTCTCTGCATGAATTATTCAGGGCAGAAATCAAAGTGTTAATGTGACTGGTTTTCCTTTTGGAGGCTTTGGGGAGAATCCATTTCCAAGTTCATTCAGGTTAGTGACTGAATTCAGTTCCTCCTGGTTATAGCATGAGATCCCATTCTTTATTGACTCTCAGCTAGTCCCCAAGTCTTGGGGTAACCTGTGTTACATAGCTTCAAGGCACTTTCTACATTTTGAAAGTCAGCAGCTTGGGTGAAATCCTTTCACTCTACTTTGAATCTCTTATCTCTCCTTTTGCTTAGTCACCCCTAACTCTTTTCTTGCCATATCCTTCACTTTAACCCAGTTGACCTTATCTGCTTTTATGTGCTCAAGTGATTGGAAGGGACCTATCCCAATATTCCTGGATAATGTCCCTATCTTAAAGTCTATAATCTCGATTCCATCTGAAAAATCCCTTTTCTTGCATTACTTATCTCAAGACATAACATTAAGAAGCAAAGATTATGGAGGCCAAAACTGTGTTTACCATAAGCATCATACCTTAATTCAATGAACATAGATTGACTGTAAACCAAGTTAATGAAGAGGTAATATGCAAAAATTGACTATAAATTAGAGAAGAGAATAGCTTGTTTTTCAGATTACCTTGTTTAGTACCATTTATCTTAGACAGATTTTTGGCAGAGGTGTAGTAACCAAAAAGTAAGGCTAAACATACCTGCAAGAACCTGAACCCCAAGTATTCTCATATGTTTTATACAAAAGATGTTGAGTGGAAAGATTGATATACTACAATGAATGAGGAAAATTTGATCTGTATTCACACAAAGAGATCATCACCAGGACACATGCAGGATGGAAGAGCCAACTATCTTTGCAGATATATCTCCCATTTTAAATTTTGTCACCTACCTTAACAAATATTTAGACATTTTTAGGGAAATTTAAAAATATTTTCAGATTGAATAAGCTATGCATGCTAATTTCAATACTGTTTCCACAAATGTCATTGATTTTTGAACTCATTTGAAAATTTTGAAAATGTGACAAAATTGTGTTTAATTCTAAATTAGTCATCAACTAAATTTTAGGGATAAGATCAATTTAACAAAATACTGTCATATTTCTAAGTGTTTTTTTCTTCCCCCCAAATTATTTTTAATATAATCTTAATCATTTCCTTTGATTTTTATTTCTTTTTCTAGTTATAAAAGTATTACCTTCTAGCTTTAGAAAAAGTTTAAGATCATAGACAGTTAGAGAAATTATTTGTGTCTATGTGTGTGTCTGTGTGTATTTGCAGGTGGTTCTACCATTGAGAGGCAACTAATTATTTTTTACATTTCCTTCCTATCAATTTTTTCTATATATATTTTGCATAGGTAATTTCAGATGGCTCATAAAGTACAGTACCCAGCTTATTATAAGCCAACATTACAAAGTAAATGAATATACTTCATTCTCTTTAGGAGAAGGCAATGGCAGCCCACTCCAGTACTCTTGCCTGGAGAATCCCATGGATGGAGGAGCCTGGTGGGCTGCAGTTCATGGGATCGCTAAGAGTCGGACACAACTGAGCGACTTCAATTTGACTTTTCACTTTCATGCGCTGAAGAAGGAAACGGCAACCCACTCTAGTATTCTTGCTTGGAGAATCCCAGGGACAGGGAGCCTGATGGGCTGCTGTCTATGGGGTCGCACAGAGTCGGACATGACTGAAGCGACTTAGCAGCAGCAGCAGCAGCAGCATTCTCTTTAACATTTTTAGGATAACGTTCTTCCTTTGAACATCAGCTTTTTATTTTCAACTTTTTACCAATCACCATTATTTCTGCTTACTAATGATAATATTCACACTCTGGGCAAAAGAGAGATAACAAAAATAAGCTTTGCTTTTTCCATTCTCCTGGGCAATCAGTAGTCAAATTTTGTTACAATCTGGGTTGCNCTCTTTAACATTTTTAGGATAACGTTCTTCCTTTGAACATCAGCTTTTTATTTTCAACTTTTTACCAATCACCATTATTTCTGCTTACTAATGATAATATTCACACTCTGGGCAAAAGAGAGATAACAAAAATAAGCTTTGCTTTTTCCATTCTCCTGGGCAATCAGTAGTCAAATTTTGTTACAATCTGGGTTGCGTTATACGGTAGTGAGTTGTCATTGTTTTGAAAAGAATTCAAAATTTAATATTTGCAATCTATCGGTACCTCGTTCCTCAAAAGTCTAGTTCCAATTAACTGAGAACTTGTGTTCTGTCAGCTTCCAGAGATGATGTTTGCTGCCAAAGATGTTCTTTACTTCAATCGCCTTGTGTGACTCTGGTCAACAACCCCGAGTTAGTAATCATCGCCACTCTATCCTCAGGGTCTCCCTCTTAAATATTCCTTCTGTTCTGTCTGACAGGTGTCCTGTGCATCCTTTACACACTTGTCCCTTTTAAGATTAACCCACAGAATAACATCTTTGAGGTACTTTGGTGCTAATAACTAATAGACTATATGCTTTCCTAAGGCGACAGCCTGAAGTAACCCAAATTCTTCAGTTACTGTGCTTGTATGAAGCTACTATTTCCTGAGCTCCAAGTTATTTTGTTGCTTGAGCCCTGAGCAGAATGCCTGCCCCAGTGCTCATTTACCTGGAAGCATTATATGCATATTTCTTCTGCACCTCCTTTAACATGTCTTATTTATCTCATTCCAACTATGTTATTTTTTTCTTCAGCAGTTAACTTCTACTCATTCTTCACATCTGTTATTGCCTCAAGCAGTCTCTATTGACCTTAGAGCACCATACCAGTTATAATTTTACCTTTATCTGTGTGATCCATAGCCCTGTCCCCTCAATTGATTACAGTCTTCAGGAAAGCATAATATTTTTATGCCCCTGCTTAAGTTGTTTCTTGGCTGCCTGTCCTGTGATTCGGGATTTAGAATGTTGACTGAAATAAGAAGTAAATGAATGCAAAATTTGCGGAGCTAATACAGTTCATAGTTGTTTTGTAAAAGTAATACCTGTATTTTAAAAATAACATTCTGTCCTCTTGCACAATTTGTTAGGATAAATGATATAAGTAACCATTATGCATACCTACTATGCAAGAGCACTAACTGTGCTGGGGTATTGTATGTGTCTTTTATTATTCATAAGCACACAAGATTCCTTGTCAGATGAATTGCTCTACTACATTTAATATGGAAAAAAATAACTTTGATAATCTGATTAAAGAGCTTGTCAAGTGGTATATTTGAACCAAGTTACAATGGGAACCAGGATTGATACTCAGTGCATGCACTGTGCCATATCTAAAATAGGAAGCAAAATATGTTTGATAAAAGTATATACCCTAGTATCCTTTGCAAAAGAGAAAAGTGACCCTTGTCCAAACTTCTGATTTTCCCCATTTTGCTCTCTGATTTGACCAGAGAGAAGCATTTTTAAAATCACATCTTATAGAAAATTTTAGCGTTCAATTTGCATAGGTCAGCAGTTTGCAAAATGGTGGAACTCAGTGGTGAAATAGCTCTGGGTCTAAAGCTTCAGAGGAGGAAAACTCCTGGCTGTTAACTACACCACTTTGAATTGAGGAGCAGCATGTCATTTTATACTTTGACATTTCATGTAAGACGGTATTTGGAGGGTGGGGGGGAACACCATCATACCAAGCAAGCAAAAACCACAACAATGGATAGGATATGGGAAACAGACATTTCCAATGTCTGGGATTTTTCAGGCAAGAATATTAGAGAGGGGCTCATGCCCTCCTCTACAGGATCTTCCCAAAACAGGAATAGAAACCATGTCTCTTATGTCTCCTGTATTGGCAATAGTTTCCCTACTAATAGTGCCATCTAGGAAGCCCAAAGAATAAAATATTTAATGTAAAGATGTTATACATTATTACTGATAAGTGAACTTCCAGATGTTCAAGCTGGTTTTAGAAAAGGCAGAGAAACCAGAGATCAAATTGCCAACATCTGTTGGATCACCGAAAAAGCAAGAGAGTTCCAGAAAAAACATATACATCTGCTTTATTGACTATGCCAAAGCCTTTGACTGTGTGTATAACAACAAACTGNCAGTGTAAGAGTGTTCCCTTGTCTCCACACCCTCTCCAGCATTTATTGCTTGTAGACTTTTGGATTGCAATCATTCTGACTGGATTTTCTGATACTTTTATAATATTTTCTTCTTAATGTAGTCTCCCTAGGATCTAGGAAAACATCAGATTTAGAATAGATTTATTATTTAGGTTAGAGAGCAGGAGAACAGAGACTGTGACTGTGGAAGACTATGCAATACAGGTCAGAAATCTAAATTCCAAATCATGGTCATTAGCTGATTTTGGGGCATTGTTCTCTCCCATGAGTTGCTCTTTTTTGGCTCCAGGTTTATAATAATAAACCGAAAATAAACCCTGAAATGTTAATATTGGCTTACTTCACCATTGATAATGTATAACTTAGAAACTTTAGGTTCCTGAGATAAATAAGGATATTTCCAGTAGTTGTTTGATGTGCTATAGTTGTTTAAACTGTGGCTATATATATATATATACCTATATTATATATAGGTATATATATATATATCCATTGTAATTAAAGTTCAAAATTTAAGTAAATGATGCAGCTTAATAGCAAAACTGAAGCTTGCTTGCATGGGCCAGTCTAAAATTTTCTACTAATCTCCACTCTGTCAAGGTTTGCATAGCCACTTTCTCAGATGAAGTTTTATCCCTGTTTCCTTCTTTTTTTTTTTTTTTTTCCTCTCACATGTGTCATAGAGATGGGAGATAAATTTTGTGTCATCTTTTGATGCTTTAAATTATGCACAGAGCCTGAGAAACATGGGAGCTAGAGGTAACTGAGACTGTAAATAGAAATGAAAAGGCTAGAATTATCTGGAAGATATTTAGGTTGCTACAACCAGACGAGAATACAAAAAGGGAACAAAGTTCATTGGTCAGTGCATTATTCCCTCATTGATTTTCCCTGCCAGTTCCTTTCAGCTCATTGATTTCCATTGCTGATTGAGTCATGTTCATCTGCTGTTAGGAGGTCACTTCATTTCTCCTTTGCTCATTTTTTTCTGCCTACTAAGCACTCCTGCACATGTGTGTGTCACTATCACTAATCTCAATTGTCTGCTGTCAGAAGACTGATATACTTTTTGCACAATGGGCCATGAGATTCAGGGTGGATGTTTCAGGCAGCCACTGCATAAACTTAACCAGAGTGTACTCACAGATTCCCTTGTACACTGCATTCTTTGTGGGTTTTTATTCCTTTATATCAGATTTAAAGGCATACAATGTGTGTGGTTCACAGTTGTCATACCCAGTACACTCGAAGACTGGTAGGAGGAAGTAATGCTCTGATCTCTCTGAAAACAGTTGATGTCACAGTGCCAGAATACAAAATAAATACCACCTGAAGGTCACATTTCTCTCATGCCACACTATCCACAAGTTCTTTCATTCAGCAATCATATGAGATCTTATCCCTACTGGGAAATGTTAAATACATGGAGTAAATAAGTATATTTACACAGTAATAACATTGTGTGTATCTGTTTCAGCAATTTGGAATGCATTTACTAGCAAATCCATTTCAAAATAAATACAGTTAAATGTTTTGTCAGAGTATTATTAGAATATGAGTTTGTAAATAAGTCTGTACATTTAAGGCATACATATTTTAATTTATGGTGTAGTTAATCATAGATACCCTTAGGAAAATAAATCCAGTTGGGTACCTGTACAACTTTATGTCATGCAAATTCTAAATACATTAGGAACAAAACAGTCTGTATTCATTCCAAGACTAAAATCACAAACATTATCCACAAAGAAGACAACAAAGACCTCTTTAAGATGACAGAGCCACTGCCTTTAATGAGATTTTTTTTTTTTTTAGGTTTAACACTGAAGATTATGCCTTTGAATTTTTTATACCACTTGAAGATGTGATTTACTTTGTATTTATATTTAGTAATTGGCTGTACAGGTTTTGGTCTTAGAATTTATTATGCAACATTCAGCAAGACTAACAGTATTAAATACTAATCAACTTTTAATAAGAATTATAAATTGTGTCTCCTTTCTCAAGACAAGAAAAGCAATCACTGCAATCAATCAGGTAGTCTAATCAATTTTCAAAATGAAATTAACCATGCATCTGTAGAAAAAATAAAAACAACCTTGAAGACTAGTATACTATGTCTTCAATATAAGAGATAAGCTCAGTTTTAGAAAATGTTAATAGGATATTTAGTTTCTACATGATGTACTCACATTGATGAGTTTTCAAAGGGTTACTGAAATTTATTCTTGTGTGTCTTTTTAGTGAATTGAAGGGCTATCACAGAATGTCAGTAAATATGTTATGAGAATGTGATATAATATTTGCAATTTTTCTGCACTTTCGTTCTTATAGAAATTACATCAGAAAATAAATTTCAATTATCCAAGCATTCACACACTTCCTAAAATGGTGAACACAATCAAGAATTTAACATACGATATGTTTTATGGAAAGAAAAATTCTTATAAATAACAACATTATTTAAATCACTGCTCTAACAAAGTAGTTTTTTTTAAAAGAATGTTTAAATAAGTTTTCTCAGACAATGCCATGTTATATGAACTTGAATCTTCCAATTTATTCAATTAGTATGAGATATAGAACCATCGTGTGCCAAGTAATATGCTGGGCACCAAGAACACCAATAAGAAATAAATTCACCAACTTTAAAGCACTCAAGGCTTATGAATGAGACAGTCATGTGAACAGAGGAAAAACAGGTTGCCAAGTGCAATGGCTTTGCAAAGGAATTATACATACTTGACTGGTTTTAAGAGGTTGGCTTCTATAAATGTATTATGGGGAGGTCAAGTCTGGATTGCTAATAAAAGAATAATAATGTCTATTGAAGAATTATTAAATAATAGTTTCTCTACTTACTTTTGGCTTCCCTGGTGGCTAAGGTGGTAAATACTCTACTTGCAATGCAAGAAATCCAGGTTCTATTTGTGGGTCAGGAAGATCCATGGAGAAGGAAATGGCTACCCACACCAGTATTGCTGCCTGGAGAATTCCAAGGATGGAGGAGCCTGGTGAGCTACAGTCTTCAGGGTTGCAGAGTCAGACACAACTAAGAGACCAACACACTACAAACTTTATATATACTATGTCCTTTTATTCTCATAAGACAAGTGGGCTCTATTTTTTATTATTCTCATATTTCTTTTAAAAATGAGAATCCTGAGATTCATAAAGTTTGATCACATGTCCACAGTTACTAACTGGTACACCCAATATAACAAACTATTCATTTGACCCTAAAGTAACCTAGATGCTTAACTGCTTTGCTGAGACATGTTTAAATTAAAAACCCCATTTAATTTAGTCTTTTGTTTGAAGCAGAAACCCATGAGAAGCACAATGAGACATCACTTACCATCATTTTCAAATTGTTGAACTGGCATCTAACAATGTGGTGCATATTTTACATGAGCTATTTTATTATTTAAAAAATATAAAGACATTTGAATTTGCCATTTGACATTAATGTTGCTAACTCTTTTTACATAACAAATATACTTTGTTGAAGATATATGCTTTACATAGAATCTTCGAAAAAGGAGTTTTGAATAAGAGAGCAAGCATACTTGACAGCATATCCAATGGTATTTATAAAGGATACACACTTGACATGACAATACTTGAACAGGAACAAACAATAATCACTATTACATGACATGAAGATACCTTTCAAACAGCACCTGACCTTGTTACTGAAAATACTCCTCAAATTCACTGATACATGCCTAACTAAAGCCCTCAAACTCCTTTAAAATTTCTTCTAAATGTTTTCTGTTGCCATCATTTTATATACAGAGAATGATTTTTCCAAGTTATTGTTATTTTATAACAGGGCGCCCCTGGTGGCTCAGTGGTGAAGAATTTACCTGCCGATGCAGGAGACATAAGAGACGTGGATTCCATCCCTGGGTCAGGAAGATCTGCTGGAGGAGGAAATAGCAACCCACTCAGTAATCTTGCCTGGGGAATCCCATGGACAGAGGAGGCTGGCAGGCTACTGTCCATGGAGTCGCCAAGAGTTGGACACGATTGAAGTGACTTAGCACACATTCATTGTTTAGAATGGGCAGTCATATCCAAAAAGAATAACTCAGGGTCAAGATTTGGTAAGGAGGGGAGTGAGAATTAACAGTTGTACATACCATCTCAGTCAACCTCAGAATCAATCTTGTCATTATTATCCCTACATGTTCAAATATGGAACTTTGGATGGCAGAGATTAATGAATAAGCTAGTGTCCTGTTATACAGAGAGTCATCAGAACAGCCAGGATCTGTACTTAAGATTTACGTATCTGACCTCCGCACATTATTTTCCATAACATATTGCTTCCTAAGCCTCTTTGAAATTAGCTAGAAAAGATAGGATTGTTTAAAAATAAAAGTGAGCATTAAATGTCAAACAGTATTTAGATGCTAAAGATTTATGTCTGAGCAAGTATATAACTATATATATATATATATATATATATACACATACATACATATACACACACACACACACGATCTTGCTCTTGTTCTTTCTGTTCTCCATGAACCTGAAACCACTGCTTCTCAGTTTTAGACTTCAAACATACCAAATAGAAATGTCTAGCAAGCTGTTTTGCTGAAAATTTTCACTTTTGTCTCAGGATCAAAGGATTTGTTAACAAAATAAGCCGGTCGTTAAATACAAATAACACAGATATTTATTAGGGAATTATCTAGCTTACTTTCAGTATACAAACATTAAAACAAAAGAGAAATAGAAAGAGCAGAGAGTACATCAACAAACTGGGTTTTGTCCAACATCCAGACTTAAACACTAGGAAGTCCCGTATCACAGCACATCCAGAGTCCCAAATTGGAAAGGGTCCCAGTCAGCGCGTAGGATCCATGGGTGAGATTTCAAAGACTGCAGTTCAGGGGACCCTGCATATAATCCCAGGAGGGACACAAACTGATATCTTTATCAAAATGTAACCAAATTGCAAGCCTGGTTTTACATTAATACTGTTTGTTTTGTCTTGTAAAATTTGAAATGTTGCTAAGTCTGGGGCTTGGTTGGCCAGGCCCATTCCAGTGTCTCAACAATCTCAGAGATTCCTCCCTCATCTTATCCATGGTGTTGCAAACCTTGCACTCACAGCAGGCAGTCACTCACAGTCACTATCAGTCAGGGCAGTGTCCAGGCAGGTTAGAACCAAGGTCAGAGGCCTGCTCTGTTTTGTCTCTGAAGCATAAATAAGACTATTAATTTAACTTCCCTAACACAAGCATGGGGAGAAGGAAATGGTGATCTACTCCAGTACTCTTGCCTGGAAAATCCTATGCACAGAAAAGCCTGGTAGGCTGCAGTCCATGGGGTCGCTAGCGACTTTGTTTTCACTTTTCACTTTCCTGCATTGAAGAAGGAAATGTCAGCCCACTCCAGTGTTCTTGTCTGGAGAATCCTGGGGATGGGGGAGCCTGGTGGGCTGCCGTTTATGGGGTCGCACAGAGTCAGACACGACTGAAGCGACTTAACAGCAGCAGCAGTAACAACAACACAAGCATGAAATAACAGACTGGTTCCAAGTTGGGAAAGGAGTACGTCAAGGCTGTATATTGTCACCCTGCTTATTTAACTTATATGCAGAGTAAGTCATGGGAAATGCTGGACTGGATGAAGCACAAGCTGGAGTCAAGATTGCCTGGAGAAATATCAATAACCTCAGATATGCAGATGACACCACCCTTATGGAAGAAAGTGAAGAGGAACTAAAAAGCCTCTTGATGAAACTTAAAGAGGAGAGTGAAAAAGTTTGCTTAAAACTCAACATTCAGAAAACTAAGATCATGACATCTGGTCACAGGACTTCTTGGCAAATAGATGGGAAAACAGTGGAAACAGTGTCAGACTTTATTTTTGGGGGCTCCAAACTCACTGCGGATGGTGCCTGCAGCCATGAAACCAATACAATATTGTAAAGTAATTAACCTTCAATTAAAATAAAGAAATTTATATTTAAAAAATACACAAGGATATACAGATCACAAATGGAAATAGCTGGAAAAATAAATAATAAAGTCAGATTTATTAACATGAAAAATAAAATAAAATAAAAGATGCTTGCTCCTTGGAAGAAAAGTTATGACCAACTTAGCTTATTAAAAAACAGAGACATTACTTTGTCAACAAATGTGCTTCTAGTCAAGGCTATGGTTTTTCCAGTAGTCATGTATGAATGTGAAAGCTGGAATATAAAGAAAGCTGTGAGCCAAAAAAATTGATGCTTTTGAACTGTGGTGTTGGAGAAGACTCTTGAGAGTCTCTTGGACTGCAAGGAGATCCAGCCAGTCCATCCTAAAGGAAATCAGTCCTGAATATTCATTGGAAGGACTAATCCTGAAGCTGAAACTCCAATACTTTGGCCACCTGATACAAAGAACTGACTCATTGGAAAAGACCCTCATGCTAGGAAAGACTGAAGGTGGGAGGAGAAGGGGACAACAGAGGATGAGATGGTTGGATGGCATCATCAACTCAATGGACCTCAGTTTAAGTAAACTCCGGGAGTTGGTGATGGACAGGGAAGCCTGGCGTGCTGCATTCCATGGAGTCGCAAAGAGTTNGAACTGACTCATTGGAAAAGACCCTCATGCTAGGAAAGACTGAAGGTGGGAGGAGAAGGGGACAACAGAGGATGAGATGGTTGGATGGCATCATCAACTCAATGGACCTCAGTTTAAGTAAACTCCGGGAGTTGGTGATGGACAGGGAAGCCTGGCGTGCTGCATTCCATGGAGTCGCAAAGAGTTGGACAAAACTGAGCAACTGAACTGAACTGAACACAAGCCTGTTCATGTCCAAATCCATGTCCATCAGCCACATATGAGACACCTGCACTTCAGTGGGCAGTTCTATACTTGTGACACAAAGCATTTGCTCCTCAGTGTCTAAGTTCTCTTTCTCTCTCTTCTGGTTTGTTGTCCTTAATAATGACACCTACTCAATCTCTCTTGCTCTAGTTACTTTTCATCTGTTTTTGCACATGTAGCATCCTTTTATTCATATTGTCTTTCAACTATATATATAAGCCCTCAGTTCAGTTCAGTCACTCAGTCGTGTCCGACTCTTTGCGACCCCATGAGTCGCAGCACACCAGGCCTCCCTGTCCATCACCAACTCCCGGAGATCATTCAAATTCACGTCCGAGTCGGTGATCCCATCCAGCCATCTCATCCTCTGTCATCTCCTTCTCCTCCTGCCCCCAATCCCTCCCAGCA
>SJYA01001319.1:193483-248204 GCA_006410615.1 Neotragus moschatus
TGTTGAGCTTTAAGCCAACTTTTTCAATCTCCTCTTTCACTTTCATCAAGAGGCATTTTGGTTCCTCTTCACTTTCTGCCATAAGGGTGGTGTCATCTGCATATCTGAGGTTATTGATATTTCTCCTGGCAATCTTGATTTCAGCTAAGCCCTGATCTATACATAATTATCCAGATAATGAGTCAACAGTGTTGTACTACACCAACAGAGCCCTTCCCATCATTATATTTGTACATATCGGTATTTTGTCTCCAATAAGGAGACAGAAAGCAAAAGAGACATAAGCAATTTAGCTTCAGGTGATTAAACAATGTTATGAAAAGAGTAGCATTGCATATATGCACAGAGGATAATTGCGAAGTAGGCTCTTTCAGATTCGTCTTTCAAGGAAAATTTCTCTGAGAAAAAAATATTTAAACAGTTACTCAGATAATGAGAAATGCTGAGTCTCAAGAAGTTTGTTTTTAACAACATTCTAGAAAAAAGAACAGTACACATAAAGTCCCTGAAGCAAAACAAGTTTGGTTTACAAGAATGACACCAATCAACTATGTCAATGATGGTACTGTGAATAGACATGAAGAACTAATAAGGGCAGGGCAGTAGGGCATTGGTAGGAGGTAGATGAATAATTCTGCTTTGGTCTTATTAGGTTATACATGATTATTAGCTTTAGAATCAGAAATATCAAAAAGGAGTTATTAAATGTGACTTTGGTGCCCAGTGGAAAGGTCAGATTTTGTGATATAAACAGGAATTTTCAGTCTAGAGATGGAATGTAAAGCTGTGATATAAGATATGGTCACAAAAGGAGGTAATATAAATAACAAAAATTTTCAAAACACTTGTGAGTTAATGAAAATTAGTAGTAGGGTTATTGCAATTTTTAGGGGTGTCCACAAAGAGGAGGATGCATAAAAGGGAACTCAGGAGAAACTATGGGGAAAAAAAATACAATTTGATAAGAGTAATGTGCTAGAAACCAAGCAAGAAAATATCTGAAGAAAGTGGGTGTGGACAGCCATGTCATAAGTAGATTAAAAATGTGTATTTGCTACAGGATTTGACATGAATGTGTCTGTTAGTAATGCTGACAAGAATAACTTCANGAAACTATGGGGAAAAAAAATACAATTTGATAAGAGTAATGTGCTAGAAACCAAGCAAGAAAATATCTGAAGAAAGTGGGTGTGGACAGCCATGTCATAAGTAGATTAAAAATGTGTATTTGCTACAGGATTTGACATGAATGTGTCTGTTAGTAATGCTGACAAGAATAACTTCACTGAAATGGCAGGAACAAAAGCCCCATTGAATAAGAGAAAAAAGAATAAAATAGCATTTTTTAAAAAAGAAAAATCAATGACATAAAAGATTAACATAATTAAAGTATATTTTGCACCTATAAAAATTGGCCAGTATCAAAAGAAAGGCTAAATGTTAAAATAAAATATGTAAATGAACTGTAGCAGTATAAAGAGAGAATACCTGTAGACACACAGATATGAGCTATGAAACCATGAAAAGACATAACAGAAACTTAAATACATATTACTAAGTGAAAGAAACCAACCTAAAGAAGCTACATACTGTATGATATCCACTATATGACATTCCAGAAAAGAAAATATGGAGACAGTAAAGAGGTCAATGATTCCCAGGGATTGGAAGATGAGGGAAGGAATGAATAAGCAGAGTATAAAGGATTTCTAGGACAGTGAAAATACTATGTATGAATCTATAATGATGGGTACATGTCATTTTTTGTCCAAGTGTGTGCAATGTACAACACCAAGGATGAACCGTAATGTGAACTATGGATTTGGGATGATTATGATGTGTCAAATAGGATGTAATAAATGTACCACACTGACAGGGAATTTTGATAATGGGAGAGATTCTACATGTGGGGGTGTAGGGTGAAGAGATATATGGCAAATCTCTTTACCTTAGCCTCAATTTTGCTATGAACTTAAAAGTACTCTAAAAAAGGATTTTTTTAAAAAAATTTGTACTAAAGAAGAAAAATAAATGACTAGATAGATAAAGGCATTTGGGGGTCAAAAAAGGATATTGATTTTTTTTAGATGGGAGATTTGCTTGCATGTTGTTATACAAAAATACATTAAGGGAGCAGATTAAAGAATTTAAGAAAAAATGGGGGAAATGGTGATGCAAGATGGAGGGTGGGTCATAGCAATAGCTGACTTTGATGAAATAAAATGATTCAACTTAAAACTGGAGAGGCTGCCAGAATACAAGGGTAAGGCTGTTTTTCCATGGTAACAGGAATGAAAGAAATATTGCAAGCATTGATGCAGATAGGCTATAGACAAGAAACTGGGAGACAAAATAATTGTCTTTATTTGCTTCTGTTTTCTTAGTAAAAACAAATCAGTCTATCAGTTAAGAATAAGTGGGATATGAATGTTGAAGGACCAAGAGGTGAAGAGATATGAATTTGAGGAGAAAATGTGAGAAGACGAGAAATAAAATATCCAAGGAAATTTTGCTAGAACTATATATTATCAATCTTTATTGCTTTCATTTTCCTCTGGACACCCCTTGTGCTGTTTCAGTGTAAACAAGAGATAGGCAGAATTTGCATTGCAGGACACCTGCATTTTTTCAGGTGAAAAAGTGAACACATTCAATACATCTCTTAGCAAAAGCAAACATATTTGACCACAGTCCCCTTACTGAAATCTATTCCCTTGACTTTGAATACACCACAACGTTCATTCTGAGTTTTCTCTCCAGGTTCCTACTACTTTATCTAAATATTCAATGTTGAAATTCCTTGGGATTTAACGTTGATAGCCTTTTCACTGTTTTTTTTTTTTTTTTTCTGTAGACTGCATCCTCTCCCATAATATCATGTGTCATCTATCTATAGACAAAGCTTTCTAGCTTTACATCCTCATACCATATGTTTTTCCTCCCTCTGAGTTCCAGATCTCAAACCTAACTGCCTCCCCTAACTCTGCACTTGCATGTATAATAGGATCATCAAACTCAGCACATTCAAGCAGAATCCACCTTCTCACCAAAAACATGCTTTCTCTGCATTTCTATTTTCAGTAATTGTTACTGTAGTCCATCCTATGATAAAAAGAAACTACATGGATACTCCTTAACTCCTACCTTTTTCTAACCTACCCCAGCCAGTCAACCATGTCTCATCTGTACTTACTTCTAGTGTTTCTCTAATCTATTAGTTTTCTTCTTGTCCTGAATACCATTAGAAAAGCCCGTGGCACTGGAACATGTACAATATCACGTAAGAAATGAATTACCAGTCTAGGTTCAATGCAGGATACAGGATGCTTGGGGCTGGTGTACTGGGATCACCCAGAGAGATAGTATGAGGAGGGAGGTGGGAGGGGGGTTCAGGATTGGGAACATATGTGCACCCATGGTAGATTCATGTTGATATACGGCAAAACCAATGCAGTAAAGTAAAATTTAAAAAAATAAAATTTGTATCAAAAATTGTCACTAAATTCACTGAGCTTCTCTAGGAGCACTTGAACAGCTTACATGAAGGTTACTTGTTATATAATATAATAAAATATATTTATCACTTAAAAAAAAAAAGAAAGAAAAGCCTGTGAATATGTACTTGCCTGAATCTCCTCTCCAGAAATTCTTGGTTCAACTGGCCTCATATAGATCTCAAGCATTTGACCAATAATAATTTTAAAACTCGAGGAAGTTCTAATTTGTGTTGTGGATAATAGTAATAGCTGAAACTTACTAAGCACTTAGAATATATCATGGACTATGTGAAGTGCTTCACAAACACAGTCTCCTCTAAACCATGGAATAATGCTCTTGAGGTGTACTATTAATATCCTCATTTTAAATGTGGGTAAACTGAGTTTCAATCAGGTTAACCACCACCCATTATTTATGATCTTATGGGTCATAAACAGTGGAAATAAAATTCAAACTCAGTACATTTGACTTCAGTGCATGTCCTTACAAACCCTAAACTCAAATACCCAATTATAAATGTAATTTATTTTTTAATTGACAATTTTATTGACATGTGATTAATATAAAAATCTGCACATATGTGATGTATACAATTTGATAGTTTGGACATATGCATACACTATGTATATATGCATATGAATACATATGCACACACCAGGCTTCCCTGATGGCTCAGATGGTAAAGAATCTACCTACAATACAGGTAGACCTGAGTTCGACCCCTGGGTCAGGAATATCCCCTGTTGAAGAGAATGACTACCCACTCCAGAATTTTTGCCTGGAGAATTCCATGGATAAAGGAGCCTGGCAGGCTACAGTCCATGGGGTTGCAAAGGGTCAGACACACTGAGTGACTAACACACATGCACATACATTCATGAAACCACAACTGCAGTCAAAGCAATAAATATAACCATCATCTCCAAAAGTTTCCTCACATCCTTTTGGTGTGTGTGTTTTAAGAGCACTAACATGAGGTGGTGCAGTGGTAAAGAATCCATCTGCCAGTGTAAGAGACACAGGAGACACAGGTTTGATCCTTAGGTTGGGAAGATCCTCTGGAGTAGCAAATGGCAATCCACTCCAATATTCCTGCCTAAAAAATTCCAAAGACAAACAAGCCTGGTGGGCTACAGTCCATGGGGTCACAAAGAGTCGAATGAATGAGCACACACATGCAACCTGAGATCTACATTCTTAACAAATCTATTAAGTGTACAGTACAGCACTGTTAACTGTAGACACTATGTTTCACAGCAGATCTATACAGCTTGTTCATTGTGCATAAGTAAAAATTTATAGCCATTGAACAACTCACTATTTACCCCTCCTGCAACTCCAGGCAACCACCATTCTATTCTCTGTTTCTATAAGTTTCTATAAGTCTGAATATTTTAGGTACCTGTAAAGTGGAATCATTCAATGCTTGTCCTTCTGTGACTGACTTATTTCACTTAGCATAAAGTCTTCAAGGTTTATCAATGTTGTTCAGTTTTGGAGGATTTCCTTCCTTCTAAAGGCTGAATAATATCCTGCAGTGTTCTTGCCTGGAGAATCCCAGGGACGGGGGAGCCTGATGGGCTACCATCTATGGGGTCACACAGAGTCGGACATGACTGAAGTGACTTAGCAGCATATATATATATATATATATATATATCACATTTCTTTTATCCATTTATCTTTTGATGGACATTTGGGCCTTTTCCATATCTTGGCCATTATGAATAAATGTGTAATGAACACAGAAGTGCAGGTATCTCTTCAAGACATTGATTTAAATTCTTTCAGATATATATATACAGAAATAAAATCGCTGATTCATATGCTAGTTTTATGTTTAATATTTTGAGGAACTTTCATATTGTTTTCTGTAATGGATGCCCCAACTTACACTTGCAAAACAGTGTACAAGGGTTCCATTTTCTCTACATCTTAGCTGTTGTTTTTTTTAATAGCTATCCTAGCAAGTATGAGGTGATAGGTGATATCTCACTGTGGTTTTGATTTGCTTTTTCCTAACAATTAGTAATGTTGAGCACCTTTTTTATATGCCTGTTTACTATTTGTATGTATTTTTTTACTTTTTCAGCTCATTTTGAATAGGATTGTTTTATTTTTGATTTTTTCCTACTGAGTTGTAAGAACTCTTTACATATTTTTAATATTAATGCCATATCACATACATGGTCTGAAAATATTTTCTCCTATTCCGTAAGTTTCCCTTTTATTCTATTTATTGCTTCCTTTTTGATATAAAATTTTTAGTTTGATGTAGCCTCACATGTCCTTTTCTGTTGTTGTTGTCTGTGCTTTTGATATCATAACCAAGAAATCATTGCCAAACTAAATGCACAAAATTAATTGCATGACTTTGAAGTTGAGTTAAATCTTGTTGGTTTTCATATAGACTTGATATGCTAAATAAAATAATCAAAAATAAGAGGCTAACAGTTTTTCTTACTAATAATTAACAAAAAATACTCATGTTAAATGATATTATTAGGCCATAGAACACATTGCATAGAAGACCAAGTTAATATCAGCCATAATCTTAGATAAATACCTCTTACTCATATCCTTTCAACTTTGTGTTTATCTTAATTATCCAGAAAAAAAAAAAACAAAACAAAAACACAAACATTGAATATCAGGAGTGTTTGGTTGTCATTACTTTCCCTCATCAAGCCATATCAGCTTCCAAGCGCAGGCAGCAATTAGACAACAGTAGTTCTGTCCAAGAAAGTCCATAGTTACAATGAAGGTGTTCAGTATGTGCTGTTCCCAGATTCAACTGAAACAAAAGCTTGTAGAGAGCTGCCTATAGGACCATTACCAGCACCAACCAACCAATGCCAGAGCACTTACTGTGAGCCACGGAGTGTGCTAATAAGCAAAAGTTTTACTTCTTTTAATAAAACAGCATTCATTTTAATACAACATTAAATTCATTCAATCCAACATTCATTTTAATACAATGCTATAATCCACATCTTACAGGTGTGGATAGCTAGTCTCATAGGTATTGAGTAATGTATTCAAAATTATGCAACTTATAATTGGCAGAGCCAGAGACAGAAACATAGAGATCACAGCTTAAAACATCATGCATACATATACCCTGTCATGTACACCTCTGTAGAAGATGTTAGCTCTGAATGGTTTGATGAACCAAATGGGAAAAGATAGGTTTCACTGGAAATGTTGGATGTGTAACAAATTCATAAACTCTTGAAGGTGAATGGTAATATAGTGAACATTTTCAGTATTCTATGTGGAAGTTGGCTAGAAATCTGTTTCCTGTAGTGCTTAAAAGTAGATCTAAATTCAATTGACATTTTCATAAGCTCTCTTGTAGAGTTATGTTTTATGTATATATTCTTTCTCTGCAAGAACTATCTGGCCTAATTAAGAGCACAGGTCATTCTTTTCCCTTTGCTTTCTACCATGTAACTCCTTGATTTACACTCTTGCTACAGGAGGTTATAGAAATTAGTTCATGCCATGCTCTACACATAGAATGTGAGAGAGAAACTGAATGTCAAGTACTTATACTTTGCAGGCTTCAAAATCATGTCGGAATTCAAAGTACAATGATGTAGGCAACATTCATATATACAGAATCTATTATCCTGTTTTTGATTAAAATCTGATTGAACAGAAAAATACTGATCCTTAGCTTTATGATCTAGGGTACAAGAAAATGTAGTCTTGAATATCCTAATTTATTTTTTTTAAGAAGGTACTGTATTTTTTTAATTTTACCAGCACCTGCACATCACATAATGACTCTTGTTTTCATAATTGAATTTTCTATTGTTTTGCTTCTTTATACAATTAAGCACAGAATGTGGATAAGTATTAATGAGATATTTTTTGAAGTAGCTTTATATATTTCATGGAATAAATAGTATGAGAGACAGGATGTTAGTACCAAACACATGTAATGATTTGTGATTCAACTAAAATTTTCAAACTTTATTTCATCAACTCTTCTAATATGTGTTGCTGCTGCTGCTGCTAAGTCACTTCAGTTGTGTCTGATTCTGTGCGACCTCATAGATGGCAGCCCACCAGGCTCCCCTGTCCCTTGCCATTTCCTTCTCTAATGCAGGAAAGTGAAAAGTGAAAGTGAAGTCCCTCATTCGTGTCCGACTCTTAGTGACCCCATGGACTGCAGCCTACCAGGCTCCTCCATCGATGGGATTTTCCAGTCAAGAGTACTGGAGTGGGTTGCCATAATATGTGTTAACTTTAATCAATTTCCATTGTTGTGAAAGTTGAAAGGGTGAAAATAATAATGCCTAATTGTTGTAGTTGTTGTTCAGCCACTAAGTCATGTTGCAACCCCATGTACTACAGCGCACCAGGCTTCCCTGTGCTTCACTATCTCCCAGAGTTGCTCAAACTCATGTCCATTGAGTCAATTCAGTTCAGTTCAGTTTAGTCGTTCAGTTGTGTCTGACTTTTTGCGACCCCATGGACTGCAGCACACCAGGCCTCCCTATCCATCACCAACTCCCAGAGTTTCCTCAAACTCATGTCCATTGAGTCAGTGATGCCATCAAATCATCTCGTCCTCTGTTGTCTCCTTCTCCTGCCTTCGATCTTCCTAGGATCCAGCTCTTTTGTAATGACAGCTCTTTCCACCAGGTGGCCAAATAGTGGAGCTTCAGCTTCAACATTAGTCCTTCCAATGAATATTCAGGATTGATTTCCTTTAGGATTGGCTGGTTTGATCTCCTTACTATCCAAGGGACTCTCAAGAGTCTTCAACACCACATTTCAAAAGCATCAATTCTTTGGTACACAACTTTCTTTATACTCCAACTCTCATATCCATACACGACTACTGGAAAAACTACAGCTTTGACTGGGACTTCATTGACAAAGTAATGTCTCTGCTTTTTTAAGCTGTCTAGGTTGGTCATAGCTTTTCTTCCAAGGAGGAAATGTATTTTAATTTCATGGCTGCAATCACCATCTGCAGCGATTTTGGAGCCCAAAAAATAAAGTCTGACACTGTTTCCACTGTTTCCCCATCTATTTCCCATGAAATGATGGGACCAGATGCCATGTTCTTAGTTTTCAGAATGCTGAGTTTTAAGCCAACTCTTTCACTCTCCTCTTTCACTTTCATCAAGAGGCTCTTTAGTTCCTCTTCACTTTCTGCCCTAAGGGTGGTGTCATCTGCATATCTGAGGTTATTGATATTTCTCCTGGCAATCTTGATTCCAGCTTGTGTTTCTTCCAGTCCAGCATTTCTCATGATGTACTCTGCATAGAAGTTAAATAAGCAGGGTGACAATATATAGCCTTGATGTACTCCTTTCCCTATTTGGAACCAGTGTCTTGTTCCATGTCCAGTTATAAGTGTTGTTTCTTGACCTGAATACATATTCCTCAAGAGGTAGACCAGGTGGTCTGGTATTCCCATCTCTTTAAGAATTTTCCACAGTTTGTTTGGATCCACACAGTCAAAGGCTTTGGCATAGTCAATAATAATCAACTGAGTCAGTAATCCCATCCGACCACCTCATTCTCTTTCACCTCCTTCTTCTCCTGCCCTCAGTCTTACCTAGCATCAGGGTTTTTTCCAGTAAGTCAGCTTTTCATAGCAGGTGATCAATGTATTGGTGCTTCAACTTCAGCCACAGTCTTTTTAATGAATATTCAGGGTTCATTTCCTTTAGGATTGACTGCTTTGATCTCCTTGCAGTCCAAGGAACTCTCCTGAGTCTTCTCCAGCACTGCAGTGTGAAAGCATCAATTCTTCAGTGTTAAGCCTTCTTTATGGTTCAATTCCTATATCCATATATAACTACTGGAAACACCATAGCTTTGACTATCTTGTTTAATTTATGTTAAAGAATGCATACATATGTATTAATGATAAAATCACACTGTTATCGAAGCCCTACTTCCTCTTGACTCCTATAGTATCTGCTTTTCCAAAGATACCTCAAATTACTACACAACTATTTAGGGGACTGTTCTGACAATGTAATGATTAACCCCTACCCATTGTTCTATCACTACTGTAAAAATACATACCAACTCACTTGAGATAGATAAGCTTTTGTTATCATAGTAAAAAAAAAAAAAAAAAGATTGTGATTGTCTCAGACACATAAAGTACCATTCTGCATTAATATAGTTAAAAAGCTTCTAATATACTCTTAGGAAAATGTCTAGAACCTAAAATGATAATAGATTAAATTGCCTTGAAATTGCTGTTTAAAAATTCTTCACTTTCTTAAATGTCAGTGTTTTGATGTTTCGATGAACACTACAACTTTGGTCAGCTAGTTTGTTCACGTTTTCACAAAATTTGTTGTTGGCTTATACTTCCCTCACGCAGCAAATGTACCTGTTGTTACAACCTTATCATGAAAATTTGCACCCAATATCTAATTAATTTGAATAAAATTTTAGGCAGCACTCTCTTCAAAATTTTTCATAGGCAAGGCTATTAAACATTTTAATATCTGTTCTCAACCCATTCATTACATAGGCAAAATAATCACCCACTTTGGTTTACAGAGATTTGCTTTCAGAAGAGGAACTTCACCCAAGACATCGGTTTTCAAACACATTTCCAATTCTTATTTAGTAGAAAGAACTGAAGACCCCATACTTTATCAGCAATAAATTACTCTCCTGTTAAACTTGCTGCTAAACAAGGAGCTATTGTCCTATTAAAATGCAATTAAACATGCATCACATTTGATAGATATAATTAGAACAATTGTAGAGGGTAAATGGCTCCAAGCACTGTAGCCTGCAGAACTGTAGATCAGTGTTAAAAGGAAAAATAATAGATAATATGCTGGGGATTTGTTTCTGCAATGATACTGTCTTTAATGTGGCAATTTATTGCCCCTTAGCTAATTGTAGTAGTTTCTTATTGGGAAAGGATATTGTGTCTGCTTCCATGGGGTAAATCAAACAGTGCAGTACTAAAATTGCAGATCTTTCAAAATACTCTAAAACTCTAACATTTAAAAGTAGTTTAAAATCATTTCTTCAGGGTTTAAATGTCCTCATTGTATCATGTACAACTTAGATGTGGATCTCTCTAATTGCCTTTATCACAAGGATGGAATCAAAAGGAATTACTAACATACGTATTGTAGTAATTAGGTAGATGTGGAGTCGTTGTTTCCCTTATACACTCATCTATTCTTCCATAATGGCTGATGACAATCTCTTTGCTGAATTCTTCACAGTTGTTATTAGCAATAATTTGTACTTCTTGGTCTCTTGCATTTTCTAAATCAAAATGTAAAAGAATATTTTTAGATTTTGCATGTGGCTATAAACAAAAGCTCTTTTTTACACTAAGATTAAAAAGAAATTTTCCAAGCAGAGCCATTACCAGTGCACAATATATTTTTGTAAAGGATGGCTAGTACTATAAATGTAACCATGTAAACGTAAGCAGAATGTTAAACTATCAGTTTACTTGTACTGACCTGGTAATGTTAAACCTGAATATTCACATAATGAATATACTATGAGACATCAGGGACAGATCAAGAAGAATGATACTTGACCATTTTTATATGTCCCTTCTCGCTTGTTAAATACAAGCTTATTTTTACCTTCTGTATTTTATAATACCAAAATATTCAATTTTTCTTAAACTTCCTTATAATTGTGGTTTCCACTTCAACACTATGAACAGTTAAATCTTGGCACAGTTAATACCTCCTAGCTTGTGTATCTATTTATTGACACATCAGATGGGAAACTAAATGGACCTGAAGAAGTTGGGAACTTGAGAGTCTGGAATCTATTCATAGGACTTGTGTTTTATCATTGTTCCTCTGTTTCTGTTTAAATGTTGTTTTTCTATTTCTCCACAGTTGGGCTTTGTTTCTTTTACTGAATATATAATCATTGAGGCAGAAAAGAACAGCTCTCAAGTCATTTCCATACAGCTAGCCAAAGGAAAGGAACTTTTCCTATCAATTCTTTATGATAGTAAAGCTCTTGGGAAAGGACCTGATCGGCCCTACTTGGCTTGGCTATACAATATTGATGACCATAATTGTCTTGAACCTTGTCCCATGCCCACTCACATTAAAAAATGAGGATTTCATTGCACTGGGTTGTGGACAGGGATATATATGCAAGGTAGAAGTGAGCAGTCGCTGTGTCAAGTGGATTGCAGGAAGCTGCTGCAAGGAAATCTTGAGACTTTCCTGCCTTTAGAAACCCTCTGGACCTTATCAAGTCCACAGACACTTAACAGGCTCCTTGCAAATCAATGGCCCTCAGTTAAAGAGAGGAGGTAGAGAGAAGTGAACTAGTTTTCCTGGGATTTTTATCTTTCTCAATTCTATTTTTTTCCCCGCTATTCCGCAGAGTACTTTTTACCATACTGTTGTCATCTAATTATCCTTCTGATTCTCCAGCCTTCTATATTCTACGGTAAAATGTTTTCAACAACCTTACCTAGTGAAAGATAATCAGTCATTAAAGTCACTCAGTCGTGTCTGACTCTTTGTGACCCCACGAATTGTAGCACACCAGGCCTCCTTGTCCATCACCAACTGCAGGAGTTCACTTAAACTCATGTCTATTGAGTCGGTGATGCCATCCAGCCATCTTATCCTCTGTCGTCCCCTTCTCCTCCTGCCCCCAATTCCTCCCAGCATCGGGACATTTTCAAATGAGTCAACTCTTTGCATGAGGTGGCCAAAGTACTGGAGTTTCAGCTTTAGCATCAGTCCTTCCAAAGAACACCCAGGACTGATCTNTCCCATCTCTTTCAGAATTTTCCACAGTTTATTGTGATCCACACAGTCAAAGACTTTGGCATAGTCAAAGTCCATGATCCAGTGGATGTTGGCAATTTGATCTCTTGTTCCTCTGCCTTTTCTGAAACCAGCTTGAATATCTGGAAGTTCATGGTTCACCTACTGCTGAATCCTGGCTTGGAGAATTTTGAGCATTTCTTTACTAGCGTGTGAAATGAGTGCAATTGTGTGGTAGTTTGAGTATTCTTTGGCATTGTCTTTCTTTGGGACTGGAATGAAAACTGACCTTTTCCAGTCCTGTGGCCACTGTTAATTTTTCCAAGTGTGGTGGCATATTGAGTGCAGCATTTTCACAGCATCATCTTTCATGATTTGAAGTAGCTTAACTGGAATTCCATCACCTCCACTAGCTTTGTTCATAGTGATGTTTTCTAAGGCTCACTTGACTTCACTTTCCAAGATGTCTGGCTCTAGGTCAGTGCTCACACCATCCTGATTATCTGAGTTGTGAAACTCTTTTTTGTACAGTTCTTCTGTGTGTTCTTGCCACCTCTTCTTAATATCTTCTGCTTCTGTTAGGTCCATACCATTTCTGTCCTTTATCGAGGCCATCTTTGCATGACATGTTCCCTTGATATCTCTAATTTTCTTGAAGAGATCTCTAGTCTTTCCCATTCTGTTGTTTTCCTCTATTTCTTTGCATTGATGGCTGAGGAAAGCTTTCTTATCGCTCCTTGCTATTCTTTGGAACCGTGCATTCAGATGCTTATATCTTTCCTTTTTTCCTTTGCTTTTCGCTTCTCTTCTTTTCACAGCTCTTTTTGTAAGGCCTCCTCAGACAGCCATTTTGCTTTTTTTTTCATTCCTTTTCCATGGGGATGGTCTTGATTCCTGACTCCTATACAATGTCACGAACCTCCATCCATAGTTCATCAGGCACTCTGTCTATCAGATCTAGTCCCTTAATTCTATTTCTCACCTCCATTGTATAATCATAAGGGATTTGAGAGGAGCTACCACACACCGGAGGTCAGGGGAGGCAGCTGAGAACAGCAATCGCACATCCAAGGAGCAGTGGCTGTGTAGGCATAGGAGGGCCTAGAGGAGCTACTCCACGTTCAAGGTCAGAAGGGGTGGCCATGAGGAGATACCCTTCATCCAAGATAAGAGAAACTCAAGTAAGACTTTAGGTGTTGCCAGAGGGCATCAGAGAGCAGAAACACTGAAACCATAATCACAGAAAACTAGCTAATCTGATCGCACAGACCACAGCCTTGTCTAACTCACTGAAACTAAGCCAAGCCCTGTGGGGCCACCGAAGATGGGAGGGTCATGGTGGAAAGGTCTGACAGAATGTGATCCACTGGAGAAGGGAGTGGCAAACCACTTCAGTATTCTTGCCTTGAGAACCTCATGAACAGTGTGAAAAGGTAAAATGATAGGATACTGAACGAGGAATTCCCCAGGTCAGTAGGTGCCCAATAAGTTACTGGAGATCAGTGGAGAAATAACTCCAGAAAGAATGAAGGGATTGAGCCAAAGCAAAAACAAAATCCAGCTGTGGATGTGACTGGTGATAGAAGCAAGGTCTGATACTGTAAAGAGCAATATTGCATAGGAACCTGGAATGTCAGGTCCATGAATCAAGGCAAATTGGAAGTGGTCAAACAGGAAATGGCAAGAGTGAACATAGACAATCAGCGAACTAAAATGGACTAGAATGGGTGAATTTAACTCAAATGACCATTGTATCTCCTACTGCAGGCAGGAATCCCTTAGAAGAAATGGAGTAGCCATCATGGTCCACAAAAGAGTCCGCAATGCAGTACTTGGATGCAATCTGAAAAATGACACAATGATTTCTGTTCATTTCCAAGACAAACCATTCAATATCATGGTGTTCCAAGCCTATTCCTCAACCAGTAATGCTGAAGAAACTGAGGTTTAACGGTTCTATGAAGACCTACAAGACCCTTTAGAACTAACACCCCAAAAAGATGTCCTTTTCATTATAGGGGACTGGAATCCAAAAGTAGGAAGTCAAGAAACACCCAGGGTAACAGGCAAATTTAGCCTTGGAATACGGAATGAAGCCAGGCAAATGCTAATAGAGTTTTGCCAAGAGAACTCACTGGACTGGAAGAGGCAAACACCCTCTTCCAACAAGAGTAGACTCTACACATGGACATCACCAGATGGTCAACACTGAAATGAGATTGATTATATTCTTTGCAGCCAAAGGTGGAGAAGCTCTATACAGTCAGCAAAAACAGGACCGGGAGCTGTCTGGCTCAGATCATGAACTCCTTATTGTCAAATTCAGACTTAAATTGAAGAAAGTGGGAAAATCACTGGACCATTCAGGTATGATTATACTTCCTTGAAATTTCATATGAAAAAAATGTCAACCAAATTGACAAATTTATCTATGTGAAATAGTTAAAGGTAAGGTATATTCATATTAGGTCTTTTTACATTATTTCATGCCAAAATCACATGTATATACAGAATTTCTTGTATCTTAGAATTGCATCAAATACATTCTAAAGGTGGGGACGTGTCTAAATATTTCTAACTGTAGAAATTTAAATGTGAAATTTTTTGGCCATCAAATATTTACATTTTATTAAATTCTTAGTAGAATTATGAGGTAGAAGCATTTACTTAACAGTAATAATTCATATTTAGCTAACTTGCTTTTATTTTCAAAATACCTTACAAGAGATTTTGACCCTTTAACTGATCCATTGTTTATTAATTCTGTCTAGAATGATTATACAATAAAGACATTTACACTACATTATTTGAGTATTTTATGATGACCTGTGGTTTATCGCATCAGAAACGTGAAAAATGAAATTACTAGAAATAAATCTTGAAAGATTCATACTTCCTTGTTAAGAGTAAAGGTATATTCATTTATGAAGCTATTTAGAACTACATAGTAACACAATTTGCATATGTCTATGAATTTTAGATTTAAGGAAAAGCATGTAACCTTTTTATATTTTCTTCTGCATTTATATTTGTTATGTTCACTTATTAGATATGCTCTTGATTTAATTTAAATCATATTATCTCCAAAGTGAAAGTGAAAGTGAAGTCGCTCAGTCATGTCCAACTCTTTGGGATCCCATGGACTGTAGCCCACCAGACTCCTCCGTCCATGGGATTCTCCAGGCAAGAATACTGGAGTGGAATTCCATTTCCTTCTCCAGGGGATCTTCCCGACCCAGGGATCGCACCCAGGTCTCCCTCATTGCAGGCAGACGCTTTAACCTCTGAGCCACCAGGCTGAAGAGAAATTTTAAATACATGACTTTAAAAGGAAAATAACATTTTATAAATAGTCCATTAGGGCAAAATAACATTAAAAAATGTTGTAAAAATAATATACATAAAACCTAAGGCTCTAAATTCTAATCTGGTAAATAATAGTAACACATTTCAAGAGATATAAACCAAAATTTTACTTCTATCTTACTCAAGTAATAGAGAGCTTAATTTAAGGAAAAACAGTTGTGTGAAACCATGTGTAAAATTAGGCATGCTTTAAATCTAAAATTAGGATTAGTGATGTTTACTAAACAAATGCTTCTAAATAATTAGAACCAAGAAATAAACTTTTCAACACTTAGTATTTCTTTTTCTTATAAGCTGCTAGAACTTTCCTTTCAGAATTAGTGTCATATTAAAAACATACATATGTATATATAATTTGTAGCTTCCTTATCCAATAATCTATTGAACTGTCAAACTTCTTCAGTTCAGTTCAGTCACTCAGTCGATTCCAATTCTTTGCAACCCCATTAATTGCAGCACACCAGGCCTCCCTGTCCATCACCAACTCCCGGAGCTCACTCAAACTCATGTCTATCGTGTCAGTGATGCCATCCAGCCATCTCATCTTCTGTCATCCCCTTCTCCTCCTGCCCCCAATCCCTCCCAGCATAACAGTCTTTTCCAATGAGTCAACTCTTGGCATGAGGTGGCCAAAGTACTGGAGTTTCAGCTTCAGCATCACTCCTTCCAATGAACACTCAGGACTGATCTCCTTTAGAATGAACTGGTTGGATCTCCTTGCACTCCAAGGGACTCTCAAGAGTCTTCTCCAACACCGCAGTTCAAAACCATCAGTTCTTTGGCACTCAACTTTCTTCACAGTCCAACTCTCACATCCTACATGACTACTGGAAAAACCATAGCCTTGACTAGACAGATCTTTGTTGGCAAAGTAATGTTTCTGCTTTTGAATATGCTATCGAGGTTTGTCATAACTATCCTTCCAAGGAAAACTTTCCTTTTATTTTCATGGTTGCAATCAACATCTACAGTGATTTTGGAGCCCCCCAAAATTGTCAGCCACTATTTCCCCTGTTTTCTCATCTGTTTCCCATGAAGTGATTGGACGAGATGCCATGATCTCAGTTTTCTGAATATTGAGTTTGAGCCAACTTTTTCACTCTCCTCTTTCACTTTCATCAAGAGGCTTTTTAGTAGCTCTTCACTTTCTACCATATGGGTGGTGTCATCTGCATATCTGAGGTTATTGATATATCTCCCAGCAATCTTGATTCCAACTTCTGCTTCTTCCAGCCCACCATTTCTCATGATGTACTCTGAGTATAAGTTAAATTAGCAGGGTGACCATATACAGCCTTAAGGTACTCCTTTCCTATTTGGAACCAGTCCGTTGTTCCATGTCCAGTTCTAACTCTTGCTTCCTGACCTGCATACAGATTTCTCAAGAGGCAGGTCAGGTGGTCTGGTATTCCCATCTCTCTCAGAATTTTCCACAGTTTATTGTGATCCACACAGTCAAAGGCTTTGGCATAATCAATAAAG
The DNA here is from genome assembly GCA_006410615.1 of Neotragus moschatus. NCBI lineage: Eukaryota > Metazoa > Chordata > Mammalia > Artiodactyla > Bovidae > Neotragus > Neotragus moschatus. The sequence continues at coordinate 210,592 of SJYA01001319.1, forward strand.
GAGAAACAGATGTTTTTCTGGAACTCTTTTGCTTTTTCCATGATCCAGCGGATTTTGGCAAACTGATCTCTGGTTCCTCTGTACTAGAAGGTAAAAACATGAATTTGCTATTTTGCCTATGCTCTCATTTTCTATTAGTTTACCTCTAGCCAGGATAATATAAAGTTGGAACAGAGATAGGAACAGCAGTTTGTGATGAGGTATATGAAACATTTGAGTAGTCGAAGGGACCTGTCTGTGTTCAATTTTTATTTGCTTTCTTAATCTTCTGGCCTATAAACCTTAAATAAATATTAGTAATAGAGTAGAGGTGGTTAAAGGGGAACACAGTAGTCAACATAATGGGAAGTAATATATATAACATATATGGTAGACATCTATATAATACATAGCAAGTGTATTCATTTTCAATTTTATATTCTCATATTCTGATAAATGGAGAAGACAATGTCACCATACTCCAATATTCTTGCCTAGAAATTCCCATGGACAGAGGAACCTAGTAGGCTGCAGTCTATGGAGTCTCTCCCAGTTGGACAGGACTGAGCAAATTCACTTTCACTTTTCACTCTCATGCATTGGAGAAGAAAATGGCAACCCACTTCAGTGTTCTTGCCTGGAGAATCTCAGGGACGGGGGAGCCTGGTTGGCTGCCGTCTATAGAGTCGCACAGATTCGGACACAACTGAAGCGACTTAGCAGTAGCTGAGGCATTCTGATAAAATCATTACAGCCATAAGACAGAAGAGATTTACAAAAAATTAACATTTGACTGCATTCCTATCTTTGATTCTTGCTTTTGATAGTTTTGTAATTGTAATCAATGTTTGGAAACACATCTTAAAAATTGCTTTGCATTTTATCTCATCTGCTATTTTGTGACACCATTTAAACCTTAAATAAATCCTAAACATATTAATGTTAAATAGTCAGTGATAGTGCAGATATTAATGACTATACCTGATCATAATATATTTTAATATATTACCTGTTTTTCTTCATTAGTTTCCTTTAGCTTATACTCCTACTACTTTACATAGAGCTATAATTACTGTGCTTATTTTTCTATGTCCCATTTCTGATTTTTTATTGGTTATATTGCTAAAAATTGAAAGAATAAAGGGTTAGTGGCATAGAAATGTTTTTAGGCTTCTTATATTTTCAATATGATGCTAAAAAAATTATAGGTTAAATTCTCTTCTTGCTTCAAGTTGTGAAAAACCTTTTTGACTGCCATAAGGTATAGTTTTATGAAAAAAATTTTTTTCTATAAATTCTGTAACCTTTATGAAGAAAAGTTTTCAAATTAAAATTTTCATTGTCTTACTATTTTAACATTAATATATGTAAAAAAATAAGTTTGAAAATTCTGTTGTATAGTGAGTTTTGTTTAGTAATATGAGAAAGAAAATGATGATGAAAAGAACACCAGATCAGAAGTATTTGTTTTCAGTCAAATGTCTACCATTCTTACTAATTCTCAATCAGCATTTAGAATGATATATTTATTATTCCCTCTCTCTCTTCAGCAGTTTGATTGATATTCATCTTTTTGTTCATCAGTATGAAACTGCCAGATGTTTACAGATGTTGACCATTCTGACTGGTCAGTACACACATTTAGATTTTGGTCTCCTAATTACAGAGTGAGTTTTTCGAAATTTAAACATGATAAATATTTCACTGCTAAAAATTCTCTAATGGTTTCTCATACCTCTCAGAATAAATTCTTGACACATTCCCATAGCATTTAAAACCTTCATTATTCACCTCTAGCAAGCTAAACATGCTCCAAATTCAAAGCTTCTTGCTTTAATTTTTTCTGTTGCCACATTACTCTTCTCTCATATGTTCACATAGCTTAATACATTACTCAATACTAATACGTGTCTTTGCTCACTTGGCACTTTCTCAAAAGATTTTTGTACCCATCTTATCTTTATCTACCCTCATATCATACTCTGTTCTTCCCAGATTCTTTTTCCTTAACCTTCTTTACCAACACTTGATGTTACAAGTTTATTTACAGATTTGGCTTCTGTTTGTCTTTCCTTTTAAAATGCAAACTCCTTTACAACTCAGACTTTTTTGTTTGTTTAGTGATCAGAGCATGCCCAGCATATAATGGTTTTTCAGTAAAGATTTGTTGCAAGAATGAATATTTAAATCCATATGTTCAAAAAGATACTTAACCCCTTTAAGGTTCAATTTTCTCATTTGCAAAATTAATATAATGATAGCATTATCTACTGCAGTGAAATTTAGTAAAGATCAAATAATACAATGAATGTGAAATTATTTTCAAAATTACAAAGCACAATTGTGTTTCACTGAGAAAATATAAATCCTTTTGAGGCAAATCTTTACTAAATTCACTTAGCTTCCTACATTTTATTATTTTTAATATTCTGAGACATTTCTCTTCTCTCTTAATATCAGAATGATATGATAATTAATCATAGATCATAAAATAAATACAGTATGGGAATTCACATATATTCTCATGGAAATGACATCATTCATCACAGAAAGGAAAATTAATCAAGTGATCCTAGACACCTTTATAAGGCTTTAAATTATCATAAATAGAATAAAGTTAGAAACTTTACAACTAGTCTATTAGAAAAAGCATAAGAAATTCTAATACATTTTTCACCAATTTTTTCTAAATTTTTTTCATCAATACTCTAAATAGTGCCATCTATTCCTAAAAATTGTAGTAACTCTGATTCTCTATAAATAAGAAGTTTATGCCAACAGAAAAAAAAAAGCAGTAAATCTACATCTTTAACTTCTAAGTTTTGTCTTTACATGTTCATACCTCATAAAGTTATTTGTTGTGTGAATTAATTCTCCTAATTAACAATGGACTAGGTATTAATAAAACATACAGTGACTATTATGGCACAGAAATTTTAAAGTTGTTCTTCAAAATGTTTTAAGTGCCAAATCTCAGAAATGAATAACAAAATTATAGAAATTTATCTCCCATGGGGACAAAAGCTCCATTTATTTCTTATATGAGGTTTAAGATAGCTAGCTGTTTTAAACCCAATGTAATTTTTTAGCAGAGGATAGATTTTCTAAATTAATAAATCTTATTTATTATCTCATACTTAAATGAATATCTGTATCCAAAAAGTAAATTATTAAAATAATTCATATATTCATAGTTCTCTTTCAAATATGAGAATGAAGATATTTTTTCAAACTTCTAAAGAAAATTATTCAGAAACTCATTTACATTGTTTATTTTCACATAAAATTAACTTTTATTCGAAATACTTAAATATAACTTTACATAATGAGTGACACCTATACATACAATACATTATATTTTTCCCCAGAAACATAACATTTTCTTATTGTAAATTTAAGTTCATTAAATGTTGTACTCACAATGAAAATGGATTATAGCTATGTTTCATGTATTACAATTATTTAGAATGGCAGTTATCATAATGCTGTTAAATATTCTTTATCCAATTTAAAGTCATAAGTACAGTAATCACTATGACTTCAAAATATGTCTGTATATTAAGTTTATTTTTAATTAATTGACTTACACCCCCTATGATTTACCCCAAGTATTGTGAAAGGTCCCAACCTTTCCACACAGGGGGAACTAAAATAAAATTCAGTTCAGTTCAGTCACTCAGTCGTGTCAGATTGTTTTCAACCCCATGAATCGCAGCACGCCAGGCCACCCTGTCCATCACCATCTTCCGGAGTTCACTCAGAGTTTCGTCCATCAAGCCAGTGATGCCGTCCAGCCATCTCATCCTCGGTCGTCCCCTTCTCCTCCTGCCCCCAATCCCTCCCAGCATCAGAGTCTTTTCCAGTGAGTCAACTCTTCACATGAGGTGGCCAAAGTACTGGAGTTTCAGCTTTAGCATCATTCCTTCCAAAGAAATCCCAAGGTTGTTCTCCTTCAGAGTGGACTGTTTGGATCTCCTTGCAGTCCAAGGGACTCTCAAGAGTCTTCTCCAACACCACAGTTCAAAAGCATCAATTCTTTGGTACTCAGCCTTCTTCACAGTCCAACTCTCACATCCATACATGACTACTGGAAAAACCATACCCTTGACTAGATGGACCTTTGTTGGCAAAGTAATATCTCTGCTTTTGAATATGTTATCTAGGTTGGTTATAATTTTTCTTCCAAGGAGTAAGCGTCTTTTAATTTCATGGCTGCAGTCACCATCTGCAGTCGGACATGACTGAAGCGACTTAGCAGCAGCAGCATATCTGCAAGAAAAAAATTACTAATAAGTATAAATGATTAAATGTTCATATGTTTACAGTTAAGCACAATGATCCAAGACTAGGAAAAGAATAGCTGCATTATAAGCATATACTTATGCTTATGATGATTATGCTTATTATGATTTCCCTGGTGGCTCAGACAGTAAAGCGTCTGCCTACAATGTGAGAGACCTGGGTTCAGTCCCTAGGTTGGCTTTGGAGAAGGAAATGTCAATCCACCCCAGTACTCTGGCCTGGTAAATCCCATAGACAGGGGAGCCTGGTAGTCCACAGTCCATGGGGTCGCGAAGAGTCGAACAGGACTGAGTGACTAAACTATGTACTATAAGCATATACTGGTGCTCACTGCTCTCTGGGCCATAAGTTGCTTGTTATGCATCTTGAAACTGATTTACTTTTGTAATTTATTGTCCATTTCTTCTTATGTGGGCCAAGATGGACTTATTTCATGTCTAATTTTTCACATTAAGTGATAGTGTCAGAGGGGGATCCTATGACCTTTAGTAGCCAGTTGTGAAGAGGCAAAACTGTAATTGTTGTTCTAGAATGTAATCATTCTAAGTCTGCAATATGCTGACTGAAAGATAGACTGCCTTAAACTTGTGAAACAGATGTCATTGTAAGATAAAGTGGAAAATATCTCTGTAATATAGAGTCTAATTACATTTTTTATGTTTGACTACTGACAGCTTTTAAGTCTTACTCCTTGCACGTCCCCTTTTCCCCACATCTAGGCAAGCCCAAATACTCTCTCACTTGCCATACTGGGAAGTTCAATACTTACAGGATGGTCATAATAAAATCACAATAAAAACTCCTTGCCATTCTTTTCTTGTTCTTTCAGGTTGTTTTCAGAACTCCCTGGAGCCACCTACTCTCCCTAGAATATCTTTCTGTGTAGATACTCAACACTTTCACTTTGTCTCCTAAAGAGAAACATTTCTATCAGTATTTGAAATGTCTCATGAGATACTCAGAGACTATGTATATGCACTTTGAAATTGGGAAATAAGTAAAAAAATTAATAGAAAGAAAAGGATTGGTTAATGTTGGCTTTTCAAGAGCACTAGCATTTTATCAAGGCATCTGTTTGAGTTGGGTCACGTGTGTGTGTGTGTGTGTGTGTGTGTGTGTGTTAGTCACTCAATCGTGTCCTACTCTTTTGGACCTCGTGGACTGTAGCCTGCCAGGCTGCTCTGTCCATGGGATTTTCTAGGCAAGAATACTGGAGTGGGTTGCCATTCTTTTCTCCAGATGACCTTCTCAACCCAGGGGTCGAACCTGGTTCTCCCACACTTCAGGCAGATTCTTTACCATATGCCATGGTCTTATAGTTAAAACCTACATGAACCAACATGTAGAATATTTCCTTCCAAATTTATAATAATGCAATATTTTTTTCAAACAAAATTATAAAAAGGCAAGAAATAATAAACACAACATTCTTGGAAATAAAATTATTTCTTTAAGGCATACTTATTAGATTGTAAGTTATCTGAGTGAAGGAAGCAAATAGCATGTGAGTAATAAGGACTCATAGTGTAAATGGTAATTGCTACTAATGATGATTCACTGATCATTAAGGAAAACTAGAACAACAACACAAGGGAAGACTCTACACATGGACATCACCAGATGGTCAATATGGAAATCAGATTATTTATATTATTTGAAGCCAAAGATGGAGAAGCTCTATACAGTCAGCAAAAACAAGACCAGGAGCTGACTGTGCCTCAGATCATGAACTCCTTATTGCCAAATTCAGAATTAAATTTAAGAAAATAGGGAAAACCACTAGACCATTTAGATATGACCTAAGTCAAATCCTTTACGATTATACAGTTGAAGTGACAAATAGATTCAAGGAAATAGATCTGATAGATCAAATGCCTGAAGAACTATGTACAAAGGTTCATGACATTGGACACGAAGCAGTGATCCCAACCATCCCAAAGAAAAAGAAATGCAAAAAGACAAAATGGTTGTCTGACAAGGCCTTACAAATCGCTGTGAAAAGCAGAGAAGAGAAAGGAAAAGGAGAAAATAAAAGGTATATCCATTTGAATGCAGAGTCCCAAAGAATAACATGGAGAAATAAGAAAGTCTTCCTCAGTGATAAAGGCAAAGAAATAGAGGAAAGCAATAGAATGAGGAAGACTAGAGATCTCTTCCAGAAAATTAGAGATACCAAGGGAATAGTTCATGCAAAAATGGGCACAATAAAGTACAGACATAGTATGGACATAACAGAAGCAGAAAATATTAAGAGGCAGCAAGAATACACAGAAGAACTAAACAAACAAACAAAAAAAATCTTCATGACCAAAATAGCCATGATGGTGTGATCACTAATCTAGAGCCAGACATCCTGGTTTGCAAAGTCAAGTGGACCTTAGGAAGCATCACTACGAACAATGCTAGTGGAGGTGATGGAGTTCCAGTTCAGCTATTCCAAATCCTAGGTGATAATGCTGTGAAAGTGCTCTACTCATTATGCCAGCAAATTTGGAACACTCAGCAGTGGCCACAGGACTGAAAAAAGTCAGTCAGTTTTCATTCCAATACCAAAGAAGGACAATGCCAAGAAATGCTCAAACTATGGCACAATTGCCCTCATCTCATATGCTAGCAAAGTAATGCTCAAAATTCTCCAAGCCAGGCTACAACAGTATGTGAACTGTGAACTTCCAGACATTCAAGCTGGATTTAGAAAAGGCAGAGAAATCAGAGATCAAATTGCCAACATTCATTGGATCATGGAAAAAGAGAGTTCCAGAAAAACATCTACTTCTGCTTTGACGATGCCAAAGCTTTTGACTATGTGGATCACAAGAAACTGGAAAATTCTTCAAGACATGGGAATACCAGACCACTTAACCTGCCTCCTGAGAAATCTGTATGCAGGTCAAGAAGCAACAGTTGGAATTGGTCATGGAACAACAGACTGGTTCCAAATTTGGAAAGGAGTATGCCAAGGCTGTATATAGTCATCCTGCTTATTTAACTTATATGTAGAATACTCATGAGAAATGCTGGAATGGATGAAGCACAAGCTGGGATCAAGATTGCTGGGAGAAATATCAATAACCTCAGATATGCAGATGACACCGCTTTTATGGCAGAAAGTAAAGAATAACTAAAAAGTTTCTTGAAGAAATGGAAAGAGGAGAGTGAAAAAGTTGGCCTAAAACTCAGCATTCAGAATATAGAAATCATGGCATCTGGTCCCATCACTTCATGGCAAATAGATGAGGAAACAATGGAAACAGTGAGAGACTTTATTTGGGGGGTTCCAAAATCACTGCAAATAGTGACTACAGCCATAAAATTAAAAGAGGTTTGCCCCTTGGAAGAAAAGCTATGGCCAAACTAGACAGCATATTAAAAAGCAGAGACATTACTTTGCTGTTAAATCTTCATCTAGTCAAAGCTATGGTTTTTACAGTAGTCATATATGGATGTGAGAGTTGAGCTATACAGAAAGCTGAGTGCCAAAGAATGGATGCTTTTGAACTGTGATGTTGGAGAAGACTCTTGAGAGTCCCTTGAACAGTAAGGAGACCCAACCAGTCCATCTTAAAGGAAATCAGTCCTGAATATTCATTGGAAGCACTGATGCTGAAGCTGAAACTCAAATACTTTGGCCTCCCGATGCAAAGAACTGACTCATTGGAAAAAAACCCTGACGCTGGGAAAGATTGAAGGAAAGGTGAGAAGGTTATGAAAGAGGATGAGATGGTTGGGTGGCATCAACAAATCAACGGACATGAGTTTGAGTAAACTCCGGAGTTGGTGATGGACAGGTAGGTCTGGCGTGCTGCAGTCCATGTGGTTGCAAAGAGTTGGACATGACTGAGTGACCGAACTGAACTGAGGACAACATTTACCATGGCCTTGGAAGATATGCAGACTTTAATTAAAATATTTACTAATTAGCCATGAAACAGCAGACAGATTATATTCCTCTCTGATTTTCCTCACCTGTAAAACATAACGTGTATATCCATGCTAAGAAATCAGTTGTGTCTGACTCTTTGAGACCCCATGGATTGTAGCCTGTCAGGTTTCTCTGTCCATGGGATTCTCCAGGCAAAAATACTGGAGTAGATTGCCATACTCTCCTCCAGGGAATCTTCCCAATTCAGGAATCAAATCTGCATCTCCTGAGGCTCCTACATTGCAGATGTATGCTTTACTATTGAGCTACTGGGTATACCCATGTAAAATGGAATAGTAACATTGAATACCCAAGAATGTTGAAAGGAATATTGCACTTATTAGAGAACCTAGAGTGAAAGCTATTTTTCCTATCAGTTCAGTTTTGTTGCTCAGTTGTGTCTAACTCTTTGCAATCCCATGGACTGCAGCACACCAGACTGCCTGTCTATCACCAACTTCCAGAGCTTACTCAAATTCATGTCCATCAAGTTGGTGATGCCATCCAACCATCTCATCCTCTTATATAACCTGCTCCTCCTGCCTTCAATCTTTCCCAACATCAGAGACTTTTCAAATGAGTCAGTTCTTCTTATCAGGTGCCAAAATATTGGAGTTTCAGCTTCAGCATCAGTCCTTCCAATGAATATTCAGGACTGATTTCCTTTAAGATGAACTGGTTGGATCTTCTTGTAGTCTGAGGGACTGTCAAGAATCTTTCCAACACCACAGCTCAAAAGCGTCAATTCTGTGGTGCTCAGATTTCTTTATAATCCAACTCTCACATCTATACATGACTACTGGAAAAACCAAAGCTTTGACTAGACTGATTTTAATGGCAAAGTAATGTCTCTGCTTTTTAATATGCTGTTTAGGTTGGTCATAGCTTTTCTTCCAAGGAGCAAGCGTCTTTTAATTTCATGGCTGCGATCACCATCTGCAGTGATTTTCGTGCCCCAGAAATAAAGTCTCTCACTGTTTCCATTGTTTCCTCATCTATTTGCCATGAAGTGATGGGACCGGATGTCATGATCTTCATTTTTTGAACGCTGAGTTTTAAGCCAACTTTTTCACTCTTCTCTTTCAGTTTCTTCAATAGCCTCTTTAGTTCCTATTCACTTTCTGCCATAAGAGTGGTATCATCTGCATATCTGGGTTATGATATTTCTCCCAGTAATCTTGATTCTAGGTTGTACTTCATCCAGCCCAGCATTTCGCATGATGTACTCTGCATGTAAGTTAAATAAGTAGGGTGACAACATTCAGTCTTGATGTTCTCTTTTCCCAAATGGAACCAGTCCATTGTTCTATGTCTGGTTCTAACTGTTGCTTCTTGACCTGCATACAGATTTCTCAGGAGGCAGGTCAGGTGGTCTGGTATTCCTATGTTTTGAAAAATTTTCCATAGTTTGTTTTGATCAACACAGTCAAAAGCTTTGACACAGTCAATAAAGCAGAAGTAGCTGTTTTTCTGGAATTCTGTTGATTGTTCTATGATCCAATGGATGTTGGCAATTTGAGCTCTGGTTCCTCTGCCTTTTCTAAATCCACCTTGAACATCTGGAAGTTCACAGTTCATGTACTGTTGAAGCCTGACTTGGAGAATTTTGAGCATTACTTTACTAGCGTGTGAGATGAGGCAATTTTTGTGGTAATATGAGCATTCTTTGACATTGCCTTTCTTTGGGACTGGAATGAAACTGACCTTTTCCAGTCCTGTGGTCACTTCTGAGTGTTCCAAATTTGCTGGCATATTGAGTAGAGCACTTTCACCGCATCATCACTTAGGATTTGAAATAGCTCAACTGGAATTCCATCACTTCCACTAGCTTTGTTTGTAGTGATGCTTCCTAACACCCACTTGACTTTGCAAACCAGGATGTCTGGCTCCAGGGGAGTGACGACATCATTGTGGTTATCTGGTAATGGAGATCTTTTTGCATAGTTCTTCTGTGTATTCTTGCCACCTTTTCTTAATGTCTTCTACTTCTGTTATGTCCATACCATTTTTGTCCTTAATGGTGCCCATCTTTGCTTGAAATATTCCCTTGGGATCTCTAATTTTCTTGAAAAGTCCTCTAGTCTTTCCCATTCTATTACTTTCCTCTATTTCTTTGCATTGATCACTGAGGAAATTTTTCTTATTTACCCTGCTCTTTTTCTGTATTTCCCCTCAGTAAAAACATTTATATGCATTCTTGTCTCTCTTACTAGACTATCATTTTCCTGTGGACAAACAATGTTTATTTTAATTACTTTATTCCTAGCAAAAATCTTTCCAAGAATATCTCAGGTAGTCAGTAAATATGTGATGCCTTAATTATCCATCATGTTGATGATTCAAAACATAACATACTTTGACCCACTGTTTTTAGTATATATGGTATGAAGTGAAGTGAAGTCTCTCAGTCATGTCCAACTCTTTGCGACCCCATGGACACCAGGCTCCTCCATCCATGGGATTTTCTAGACACGAGTACTGAAGTGAGTTGCCATTTCCTTCTTCAGGGAATCTTCCTGACCCAGGGATAGAACCCAGGTCTCCTGCATTATAGACAGATGCTTTACCGTCTGAGCCACCAGGGTCTATATGGTATAGTTACTGAAAATTTTCAACACATATACATCAACTTTACCAAAAATCTTTCCTACTACACATCCTCATGTCTACTTTGCTATGAAATATGTAAAGCAGAATTAATTATAGTAATTTTTTGTGAGATAAATGATTGTTAGGAAAATAGAAAGGTGAATCTCTTGTTTTAGGTAGCAATGGACCTAAATTGTAAAGCCAGATGGTCGCGATACTCTCTAAAGTCCTGTAAATCAAATTCAGATTAAGAGGTTAAACATTAAAATTTGTATTGTAAGCTAGATTACCACTCCATTTGATTTTATAAATGAGAAATTTAGACATGCGAAGTTCATATTTTTTTGCCTACATAGTAGTATTTTTGAAACAATGTTATTTAAACCCAGTTTCTGATGAGTAATTTGACTATGGTTCAAATAAACTGTTTCAAAAAATTGGCTTCCTAAGGGCCAACTTCCCCCAATTTTTAATCCATGTGGTAAATTATCTAAACATTTTAAAGTAATACTTGGCAAAATGGCCCAAAAAGAGTAGAAAAAAAAATCAAACTATTTATTTAAATTTCATACATGTTTACTGAATCCCCTAGCCATCCCATGGACTATAAAGAAGTTGCATCTTGGCCCTGAACGAGCTCACAGGCACATATAGTCAAATATAATGAGAGTTAGATTAATAGAGCTGTGCATTAAGTGCTCTAGTATCTGAAAGCCGAAGCTGAGAAAATTAATTCTGCTATTTTAAAGAGCCAAGAAAATCATGATAAGGAGCTTATGTTTGAAATTAATCTTGAAAGATAAATAAAGGTTTGAGAACCTGAACATTTTGGAAAAGAAAGTATGTGCACTGTTTAACAATGTAAAAGTAACGATTTTCTTTTTGAGAATAACAAATGCATTATGTCAGGACCATAAAACTGTGTCAGAGAAAAGAGGTATGAGATAGCAACAGAAAAGTGGACCAGGACCTAGCAGTGAAGCACCCTGTATTCCAAGCTAGGAAGCTTAAACTAAAACTAAATTGAATTGTACCCATAGTATTGAAGAATGTTAAGAAAGGATGGATAAAATTAGATCCACCTTTTAGAACATCCTCTAGTTACAGTATGAAGAGTGGATTAGGACATGGAAAATTTGTAGTGTATAAAGCTTATGCAGTAATCTATGGGAACGATGAACTTATCTGAGTAGTACTAAGGTAGTAGTTGGATTGGAGATAAGGAAACAGATTTGAGAAGATATTTAGAAACTAGAATTAATAAGATGTGATATGAACAATAATAACTAGTGAAGAAATACAAAGAGTAACTAATTTTTAGCTTAGTGAGGAGGGTGGATATTACCATCTTTAATGCTTCTGTATCACAATATTTATGGCTTTCTCCAAGAATATAGAAGCTGCCTTTGTTGAAGAGTATAACCACATGGCTTACCTTATCTAATGAAATTCTAGAAGTGAAGTTTCTACTTCTCAGAGGAAGCTATAGAAACCCAAGTGTGATTTCGCATGTTCTCTCTTTCCCTTTGCTGGTAATGTAATAGTGTCTAATAGCCTGGATCCTTGAGTAAAAACTATGCAAAGCAAAAGTGTAAAATAATGAAATGAATTTCTACTTTTTTTAAGGCATTGAGATTTTCTGGTTGTCTTCTACTATACCATGACTTTGATAATACTAAAGTGATGGTGAATACCTTTAAATTAGGAAAAGCAGGGTTTGTAAGTAAGGTGGTGAGGTTAGTTACAGACATAAGAGATTAACTGTTAGGTGATTATATTTCTAGTTGTGAGATTTGTAGAGTTTAGTTCTCCAAATCACACTATAGATAGGAGATACCAATTGTGTGTTAGCCAAAGTCGTAGCTGCTACTGCTGTTGCTAAGTCACTTCAGTCGTGTCCGACTCTGTGCTACCCCATAGACGGCAGCCCACCAGGCTCCCCCGTCCCTGGGATTCTCCAGGCAAGAACCCTGGAGTGGGTTGAAGCAGACATAAATATGCAGTAAAAATAAACAAAGATTAGTGAGAAAAAATGGCAGAAGACAAAACCCTCAAACACACCTACACTTTTGTTGTGAATTTGGACTTTATCTTGAAGGACATGACTTGTCATCACAGAGTTTAAGTAGAGAAATTACATGGTAAGAACTGTGCTATTGAAAAGACTCTTCATACTTGGGATGATTAATTGTGAATAATGTTAAGCTGGTTATGAACAATTTCTTCATTCTCGGATTTACTTAGTAAAGTTCTAGAAATTCCATCTTGAAAATATTCGTTGCTCTTGAACTTGTCCTTCTTTGACTGCCCTAAAATTGTCATAGGCAAGTTGAGGGTTTAGGATTATATTTCATACCTTATATCCTGAAGTTATATAAACTTCATAGCTTCATGGCTCTGAACAGATCCATAAGAAATACACTTTTATTGGAGAAGAAATGCTGCTAAAAGCTGAATGTCCTTGAAACTTGGCGTAAATGTTCTTCAGGATACCTCAGAATACACAAACTGACAATCAATTTATACACTATCAGCAATTACTTAGTGTCACTCACTGCAAAGCATATAAAGGAATATAAGCTATCTTGCTGACCTCAGTATATATAATCAAGGGAGAAGTTGAGAAAAAATTTATATGACGGTCTTTCTGTAGAAACTGAATGTTACATAATGCTGGTAAGTAACACCTAATGGCCACTTGGTGTTATCTCTTGGGCATTGTTTGTGGAAAGTGTCTTTTCTATAATGAAACTTCAATTTTATTTTTTATGTTTCATCTGTGCTCTACTTTACACAATTTTAATTCTCTTCACCTTTCCCCTCTCCGTAGATCAATCATTACTGGTTATTACTTTTGCTAAACTACTTCAGATGTTGAATTAAGGATAGAGCATTCTTGTTTTCTAATGTCTTTGATAGTTCAGTTGGTAAAGAATCTGACTGCAATGCAGGAGACCCCGGTTTGATCCCTGGGTTGGGAAGATCTCCTGGAGACGGGAAAGCCTAGCCATTCCAGTATTCTGGAGAATTCCAAAGACTATACAGTCCATGGGGTCACAAAGTGTTGGACATGACTAAGCAACTTTCATTCTTATGTTCTGCTATATTTCACTACCTAATAGTTAAAAATACTAGAAATCACAAAATGCTGTATTTCATATTATCCACATTATACAGTAAATTATTTGAACCTAGGTCAGGAAATAGTTTTCATAATTGAATAATCCTGTTAATAATGAAAAGATAACACATATTTTTTAAAGTTAAAAATAAAACTTTATTTAATGACTGATTAATCACAAGCTGCTGACTCATGGAAGTGTTGGAGGAAGTAAACCATCTGTTATTTGGATGCTTACACACAACAACAGAAGAAGGAGAAAGGCAGGAACATATCTCAAAAATGGTATAGGGAGTATTTTAACATTACAGAAGATGGATGCTTTAAAATAAATGGGTAGCTTCAAAACACTCCAGACAGACTGTTGACCTTGCCTGAGTAAAGACAGAAAAATAAAAGGAAAGAAAGAAGCACAAAGTATATAAAATGACCTCAAGTTGGATAAAAACAGGAAATCCTCTTATCTGAAATTACCATATTTGAGTGCAGCAAAATAAAGATTTCTATTTTATACTTTATTTTTCCTTTCCAATTTATAACAATCTAATTCCACTTTAAATTAATGCATCTGTAGTAATATTTTTCCTTTTATGCCCCAGTCAGTTGCATAGCTGCTTGTTCTATAATGTGAACAGGTTATAAGTCTCTAATATGAAATGTCATTTTTACTCTAGCTCCTTCACCTACATAATATAATTTTTAGAAAAACCTGCAAACACTAGTGGTTTTCCATTAATTAAGACTCCATGATGATCATTAATTTGAATCTAATTTGATGCTGGAATTTGCCCTGAATTTAGATTAGAATCAGAATGCAAATCAGGAGAAATTGTGAAAATGGGAACAAATTGATATTCTTTTAAACATAGTGAGTCTGAATATATATAAATGCAATATGTTATGTATAGCAACTATTATATTTTCAGTTAAATCCTAAAAACATTTTCAAGGCTTAACCTTTTGAAAGTAGTCTGGCTTTTTTTTTTTTTTTTCCTTAAGCCATATTCTTTAATAAGTACTACCAATAACAAAACTAAATATATATAAATATTCATCATCAGGCTATACATTTGAATTGCCACCAAAGAGGTACACTGTCTTGAACTAAATGCTAAGAGGCAGATATTTGAAACTAAGTTATTGCCATACCTTCAAATATATTTAATATTTAACTGTACAATCTGGAAATCCTTAAATGCTATTTGGTTTTAAATAATGATGATATCTTTAACCCTCTAAGGAGCTTTCAGAAATATATGAGAAAATATATATAGTCATTATAATTTGGTAATTATTAGTTAATGTGTTTATTTGCAAAGACAAGACATCCACATACCGTATATAACTGTAGTATATAATTTTAATGACAAAAATCCATAAAAATTAAAGATCCATCCAGTGAACTTTAGTTTTCAGTTATGTGTAGAAATACTCAAGAAAGAAAGTTGTGTCTGACTCTTGCAACCTATGGACTGTAGCCTGCCAGGCTTCTCTGTCCATGGGATTTTCCAAGCAAGAATACTATAGTGGGTTGCCATTTCCTTCTCCAGTGGTTCTTCCTGACCCGGAATCAAACCCAAGTACTCAAGCATTATTTTAATCAGGTGTATACTTTGATATTCCCATAATGGACATGTATTTAAAAATAGTTCTCACTTTTAGCTTCAGCTCAGTATAGTTAAATTTTTAACTTCTATATTTAAACTATAAGAAAAGCCTTTTTCCCAATTCAGTTTTTTACACTCACAATTTTGTTTCTTTTTGGCTATCAGTTCTGTGACACTTCCTAATATTAAATCAAATACACATAACTATATTTGAACTTCCAATCATCCAAGCTTTGAGTTCTTTTTTTTTTTAAATTAATTTACTTATTTTAATTGGAGGTTAATTACTTTACAATATTATAGTGGTTTTTACCATACATTCACATGAATCAGCCATGGGTGAACATGTGTTCCCCATCCTGAAACCCCATCCCACCTCCCTCCCCATCCCATCCCTCAGAGTCATCCCAGTGCACTAGCCCTGAGCATCCTGTCTCATGTGTCAAACCTGGACTGGTGATCTATTTCACATATGATAATATTACATGTTTCTCTGATATTCTCTCAAATCATCCCACCCTTGCCTTCTCCCACAGAGTCCAAAGGACTGTTCTTTACATCTGTGTCTCTTTTGAGGTCTTGCATAGGGATCATCATTACCATCTTTCTAAATTCCATAGCTATGCATTAATACACTGTATTGGTGTTTTTCCTTCTGACTTATTTTACTCTGTATAATGGGCTCCAGTTTGATCCACATCATTAGAACAGATTCAAATGAATTATTTTTAATAGCTGAGTAATATTCCATTGTCTATATGTACCACAGCTTTCTTATTCATTCGTCTGCCAGTGAACACCTAGGTTGCTTCCATGTTCTGGCTATTGTAAACAATGCTATAGTGAACAGGGGGGTACATGTGTCTCCAATTCTGGTTCCCTTGCTGTGTATGCCCAGCAGTGGGATTGCTGGGTCATACAGCAGTTCTATTTTCTGTTTTTTAAGGAATCTCCACACTGTTCTATATAGTGGCTGTACTAGATTGCATTTCCACTAACAGTTTAAGAGGGTTCCCTTTTCTCTGCATTCTCTCCAGCATTTATTGTTTGTAGACTTTTTGATAGCAGCCATTCTGACCAGTATGATATAGTACCTCACTGTGGTTTTGATTTGCATTTCCCTGATAGTAAACAATATTAAGCATTTTTCATGTGTTTGTTAGCCATCTGTATGTCTTCTTTGGAGAAATCTGTTTAGTTCTTTGGCCCATTTTTTGATTTGGTCATTTATTTTTCTGTAATTGAACTGCAGGAGCTGCTTGTATATTTTTGAGATTAATTCTTTGTCAGTTGCTTTTTTTGCTATTATTTTCTCCCATTCAGAAGGCTGTCTTTTCACCTTTTTATAGTTTCCTTTGTTGTGTAAAAGCTTTTCAGTTTAATTAGGTCCCATCTGTTTATATTTGCTTTTATTTCCATTACTTTGGGAGGTGGGTCATGAGGATCTTGCTGTGATTTATGCCAGAGAGAGTTCTCCTTATGATTTCCTCTAGGAGTTTTATAGTTTCTGGTCTTCCATTTAGATCTTTAATCCATTTTGAGTTTATTTTTGTGTATGGTGTTAGAAAGTGTTCTACTTTCATTCTTTTACAAGTGGTTGACCAGTTTTCCCAGCATCATTTGTTAAAGAGATTCTCTTTTCTCTATTGTATATTCTTGCCTCCTTTATCAAAGACAAGGTATCCGCTGGTGTGTGGATTTATCTCTAGGCTTTCTATTTTGTTCCATTGATCTATATTTCTGTCTTTGTTCCAGTACCATTCTGTCTTGATGACTGTAGCTTTGTAGTATAGTCTGAAATCAAGGAAGTTGATTCCTCCAGTTCCATTCTTCTTTCTCAAGATTGCTTTGGCTATTCAAAGGTTTTTGTATTTCCATATAAATTATGAAATTATTTGTTCTAGTTCTCTGAAAAAATACTGTTGATAGCTTGACAAGGATTGCATTGAATCTATAATTGCTTTGGGTAGTATACTCATTTTCACTATATTGATTCTTCTGATCCATGAACATGGTATATTTATCCATCTATTTGTTGCTTTTTGATTTTGTTCATCAGTGTTTTATAGTTTTCTCTATATAAGTCTTTTGTTTCTTTAGATAGATATAGTCCTAAGTATTTTATTCTTTTCGTTGCAATGGTGAATGGAATTATTTCCTTAATTTCTCTTTCTATTTTCTCATTTTTAGTCTATAGGAATGAAAGGGATTTCTCTGTGTTGATTTTATATCCTGCAACTTTACTATACTCATTGATTAGCTTTAGTAATTTTCTGGTGGAATCTTTACGGTTCTCTATGTAGAGGATCATGTCATCTCCAAACAGTGAGAGTTTTATTTCTTCTTTTCCAATTTGAATTCCTTTTATTTATTTTTCTTCTCTGATTGCTGTGGCCAAAACTTCCAGAACTATGTTGAATAGTAGCAGTGAAAGTGGGCACTCTTGTCTTGTTCCTGATTTTAGGGGAAATGCTTTCAATTTTTCACCATTGAGGNTGAAGCTCCAGTACTTTGGCAACCTCATGCGAAGAGTTGACTCATTGGAAAAGACTCTGATGCTGGGAGGTATTGGGGGCAGGAGGAGAAAGGGACGACTGAGGATGAGATGGCTGGCCGTGAGTCTGAGTGAACTCTGGGAGTTGGTGATGGATAGGGAGGCCTGGCGTGTCATGGGGTCACAAAAAGTCGGACATGACTGAGCGACTGAACTGAAACTGAAATATAAAGGACAAGAATAGAAAACAAGTTATCTCTAATTATCCATTACACCTCTTGCCAAATGATTGAGAGTCTAGTGTTTTCTAGTAGCAAACTCAAAATGGGCTGAGAAATATAGTGCAAAGGAAAAAATGAACTTGCTTATATCTTACCATTCTCTGTCCCCTGTTAAGTTTACTTCATCAGTGTTAGATTCTTAGCTACTTATTTCTTTTGGGAGTTTTGGTCATAATAATTAGCTATTATGTCTGCTTATTTTAGTTGTTCATTGAGATATTTAGACTGCACAGTATGAGAACAAGAAGTATTATACATTAATTTGTAAACCTTTAACTGTATAATCTATTTTCAAGTATGGAAATTGAAAATAAATGAGTGTAAGTGTAGTTTGTAAACAAGTTACAAAATACTCATTTAGCAGGTCCCTTTAAATTTATTTTATGTTGAGGTGTATAATGCATTCATAATTACTTAATGAATTCTAATGATGTTGAGGACTCATAGTGACTGATGTTCATATACTGAAATGGATAACATCTCTAGTGAGTTAGTTTACTCATAAATGCATATGTATATGTCCTAGTTAATATCCCTTCACAACTTTATCTTCATCAAAAATCAATAAATGAACAGGTTATATCTGGCCTTGCTGTACCCACAATAATTGATTTGCTTAGCTAAATTATTCAATCTGTTTCAAGGACTTATAGCATGAAAAATATTTTTAACCAATTAGCCCTGGGAAAACATAAGAAGTACATCATTTAGTTTGACTTAACAAGAAGATTTTGATATATTAAGGGGTCTTAGTGATAGCAGACCCACTATTATTGTTAAATACATATTAAGAATCAAAGTGTGAAAACAATCCATTAACTTACTAGATAACAACATCCTGTGGAACTGCATTATGTTTCTATCACTCATAGACCTATATATCAATGCCTATAAGAAATAAAGAAATAAGTAAATAAGATCAGTAACCTGTGTCATGAGATTCAGCTACAGAATGAATGTACATATTACCTTTAGCTGATATTACTGATTGCTTGATATTTCAGTGTGTCTAGTAAACTATTATACAGATCGATTTTTAAGTTTAAGAAGAGAATTTGGGAGAATCAGAAAGATATGCAATTGCAAGTATTTTGAACCCAAAGCTACTGACAATTTTAGCATTTACTACAAATAGACTTTGGTCCAAAAAATTTCTTTGAATAAATTGCTGTTTCATTAATATACAAATCGCTTTGCTACTGCTGGTATTTTCCATAACAGTTTTTTGAAGTGCCTTGATATATTTTTATTTAAGAGCTCTAAATATCCACATTTTATTTACTACCTCAGTTCATTTCAGTTCACTCACTCAGTCGTGTCTGACTCTTTGTAACCCCATGGACTGCGGCACATCAGGATTTCCTATCACCAACTCTCAGGGCTTAATTAAACTCATGTCCATAGAGTCGTTGATGCCATCCAATCATCTCATCCTCTGTCATCCCCTTCTCCTCTTGCCTTCAATCTTTCCTAGCATGAGGGTCTTTTCCAAGAAGTCAGATCTGCACATCAGGTGGCCAAAGTATTGGAATTTCAGCTTCAGCATCAGCCCTTCCAAAGAATATTCAGGACTGATTTCCTTTAGGACAGACTGGTTGGATCTCCTTGCAGTCCAAGGGACTTTCAAGAATTTTCTCTAACATCATAGTTCAAAAGCATCCACTATTTGGTGCTCAACTTTCTTTATAGTCCAAATCTCACATCCATACATAACTACTGGAAAAACCATAGCTTTGACTAGATGGACTTTGTTGGCAAACTAATGTCTCTGTTTTTCAATATGCTGAGTTGGTCAAAGTTTTTCATCCAAGGAGCAAGCAATTTAGCTTTAGTCACCATCTGCAGTGATTTTGAAACTCCCCAAATTAAAGTTTCTCACTGTTTCCATTGTTGCCTCACCTATTTGCCACTAAGTGATGGGACCAGATGCCATGATTTTCGTTTTCTGAATGTTGAGTTTTAAGCCAGTTTCATCTGAGGCTCCTTTATTTCTTCTTCTTACACTTTCATATAGAGGCTCTTTCACTTTCAGTTTCAAGAGACTCTTTAGTTCTTCTTCACTTTTTTCCATAAGGGTGGTGTCATCTGCATATCTGAGGTTATTGGTATTTCTCCCAGCAATCTTGATTCCAGCTTGTGCTTCATCCAGCCTGGCATTCTGCATGATGTACTTGGAATATAAGTTAAATAAGCAGGGTGATAATATACAACCTTGACATACTCATTTCCCAATTTGGAACCAGTCTGTTGTTCCATGTCCAGTTCTAACTGTTGCTTCTTGACCTGCATACAGATTTCTCAAGAGGCAGGTAAGGGGTCTAGTATTTTCACTTTTGAAGAATTTCCCACATATTGTTATTATCTGCACAGTCAAAAGCGTTGGCATAGTTGATAAAGCAGAAAGAGATTTTTTTCTGGAACTCTCTTGCTTTTTCAGTGATTCAAGAGATGTTGGCAATTGGATCTCTGGTTCCTCTGCCTTTTCTAAATGCAGCATGAACATCTGAAAGTTCACAATTCACATACTGCTGTAGCCTCATTTGGAGAATTTTGAGCATTATGTGAGCTGAGTGCAATTGTGCAGCAGTTTGAACATTCTTTGGCATTGTTCTTCTTTGAGACTGAAATGAAAACTGACTTTTCCAATCCTGTGCCCACTGCTGAATGTTCCAAATTTGCTGGCATATTGAGTGCAGCACTTCAACAGCATCATCTTTTAGGATTTGAAATAGCTCAACTGGAATTCCATCACTTCCACTAGCTTTGTTTGTAGTGATGCTTCCTAAGGCTCACTTAATTTTACATTCCAGAATGTCTAGCTCTAGATGTATGACCACACCATTGTGCTTATCTGGGTAATGAAGATCTTTTTTGTACAGTTCTTTGTGTATTCTTGCCACCTCTTCTTGATATCATCTGCTTCTATTAGGTCCATATCATTTGTGTCCTTTATTGTGCCCATCTTTGCATAAAATTGTCCTTAGTATCTCTAATTTTCTTGAAGAGACCTCTTTTCTTTCCCATTCTAGTGTTTTCCTCTATTTCTTGGCACAGATCACTGAGGAAGGCTTTCTTGTCTCTCCTTGCTGTTCTTTGGAGCTCTGCATTCAAATGGGTTCATCTTTCCTTTTCTCCTTTGTCTTTCACTTCTCTTCTTTTCTCAGCTATTTGTAAGACCTCCTCAGACAACTATTTTGCCTTTTTCCTTTTCTTTTTCTTGGGGATGATCTTTATCATCGCCTCCTATACAATGTCATGAATGTCCATAGGTCTTCAGGCACTCTGCCTATGAAATCTAATCCCTTGAATCTGTTTGTTGTTCCATTGTATAATCGTAAGAGATTTGATTTAGGTAATCTCTGGATGGTCTACTGGTTTTCCCTACTTTTTTCAATTTAAGTTTGAATTTGTCAATAAGAATTCATGATCAGAACCACAGTCAGTTCCTAGTCTTGTTTTTGCTTACTGTATAGACCTTCTACATACCTACAGGCCATCAATTAGCCTGTAGCTTGTCTGCAACATCGATGTACTATTACCTTTTTAGTCTAGGAAAAGTGAAAGAAAGTGAATGTTAGTCACTTATTCATGTGGACTCTGTTCAGCCCATGCTCTGTCCATGGAATTTTCCTGGCAAGAAAACTGGAGTGGGTTGCCATTCCCTTCTCCAGGGGATATTCCTGACACAGGAATCAAATCCAGGTCTCTTGCATTGCAGCAGATTCTTTATGATCTAAGCTACAAGGGAAGCCCGAAAGTTAAGTCTAAAATTCATTGCTGTGTGGGAGATTTGGAAGAACTATAACATCCTTTTTGAGAAAATGATTGATATTTGCTTTTTATTCCTTTTTAATATGTTTACCCTCTTTGTACACAATATTTACATTAGAATGACCATATTGTGGAGGCTCAGAAGGGCTATAAATTTCCTGAAATATCACCATACATCTAAAGGGTATAAACTTAAAAAATAAGAACCTGTTATCTGAGTTCTGAGATATTATGCAAAAGAGGTATTATCAAAAGCAATGACAAATAGCCACATAAAACCAAGTCTTGCATTAAAATGGGCATTATCCATCATCACAATAGAGCTACTGAACACCTACTGAGTTCCTGACAGGCAGTAGTTTAACAATTAAGTAACCTCATTCCCTCCAATATTTTCTTACATAAAAGCTAATTGCTAGGCCCTAGGCTAACTGAGAAATGGGGAAGTTCAATTCATGAACATATATGGAACCCCTACTATGTGACCAGCAATGTGCTACAGAAATTAAAATACAGGATCAGCAGATAATTTATAACCAAAACATGTGCTCATGGTCAAAAATGCACATTTGATTGCTGTCACACACTTCTGAAAACTACAAAACTGCCTAAAATATCTAGAAGTCTAAGATCTTACCTTAGGTACATGTTCTAAACTATGTCCTATCATGGAATCTCCTTTAACTCAGACTTTCCAAAGAAATAAATCAGTTAGCCTTCAAAAATGAATAGACTATGGGAGTCTTCACATTTAAGAGGCATCTAAGCTTCCTAGAAAATATGGATGCTTAAAGAAATTAGAGATCACCTGGTTTATTCCTCCATAATTACTTCACCAATAAAAGTTGCCAAAATAAATGAATTTATAAAATCAGCCAGTTATTGGTAAACCAGATCAAATCTGGGCCTTGAGATTTCTAATTTATGGTATCTTCTACCAAAATATAACCCTCAGTTGTTCTTCGAGAATCTTACATCTAAAATTGACTGACATTGACTATAAGGTTGAGAAAATCATAAGCTTAGATGATATCATGAGGTTGGTGTTTAGCCAGACATGAGCAGGCTTTAGAACTAGCTCTGGAGGCCTGAAGAAATCTGGCCCAACAATATAGTCAGCAAACATTTTCAAAATTTTTTAAATCTGTTATTGATCCCAGAAAATTTCACTTCTCAATGACCATACTGTGAACACTTATAGCAATGTCTCTAAAGAAATAAAAATAGAGAATAAATTTAAAAGTATATTTTTATAGGACATATTTTTATCTGAGGTTTCTTAATCTGTTTTCTTGTTTATGATAATGATTAAAAATCAATCTACTAAATATGCTACAGTGAAATTTCAGTAAGAGGTTTATCTTAATCTGCCACATTTCTCTTCTCACAGTTATTACAGGGTAGGCAATTTTATTTTATTGTCATATCACTTCCTCAGTCTAAGAACAAGGAAATTGCGAGTGATTTGGCTGGAACTGTACATCCTACTATATATGCAAATAGGACTTATGTTTTCATAGTTATTTCCCAGGTTATTGTAGATCTTATTAACTACCCTGAAGAGCACCAAAAAAGCATGGTTGACAACTAGAATTTTCTCTAAATAAAATATCACCGTTATGAGAGGGCCATCTTTGTAGAATGTTGAACTAGGAAGAGAGATTCTTTCTTATCTCTTACCTTGATTAAAAAAAATCAGTGATTTCAAATCATAGAGATTTAACCTCATGGAGAACAAAGAAAAATAATACTGACTTAATTTGGATCTTCTTTTTCCTAATGAGAAATTGTAATGATGTTAACCCAGTAGCAGTTTTAGAGTTTTAGATACAACTCATTAATATGTCTAGATGCACTGAGATTTAAACCTTGTAGCAGTGAATTTGTAGTGCAAGTCTTAGAGAATTTGTAATACCATCTATGTCATGTACTGGGTCAGAGAATAGAGAAGTAATAATTAAGTTAGTAGGGCCAGAACATTTTTTAAGAAGTCAATTTTAAGAATTTTGTCAGATTTAACAAGTATTAAACTGAAACACGTAAGGAAATGGAACAAAAATGTGTCTCTTACAAAAGGGACCGTGTGTGTATATGTGTGTTATATACCTATATATTTTACTATGTTTTTACTGAATGATTCTTCAAGTTCCGTAGTACTTTACAATTTTTAAAACTTTCACACATATGCTTTCATATGATTCCATATAATCCTTTACCTCTTATCCTATATTGCCCCTCACTTCCCTCTTACCACTTGTAACCTCTGACTTGTTCTCTATATCTGTGACCACTTTTGTTTGTTTTATTGACTAGTTTGGTCTATGTTTTAGATTCTTTACATAAGTGACACCATGCAGTATTTGTCTTTCTCTGTTTGACTTATTTCATTTAGCATAATGCCCTCCAAGTCCATCCATGTTACTGCAAACAGCAAAATTTCTTTTTTTTTTTTTTTGCTAAATAGTATTCCATTATCTATACACCACATCTTCATTATCCATTCATCTGTTGATGGATATTGAGGTTGCTTCCATGGACAATTGTAAATAATGCTGCTGTGAACACTGGGGTGCAAATTAGTGTGTTTGTTTTTATTATTGTTTTGATTTTTATATATATACACAGGGATGGGATTACTGGGTCATATGGTAGTTCTATGTTTATTTTTTTTAGGAACCACCACATTGTTTTCCACAGCAGCTACCCTAACTTACATCCCCACCAACAGTGTATGAAGATTCCCTTTTCTCTACATCCTCACAAACAATTTTGTCTTCTTTTTGATGATAGCCATTCTGACATGTATGAGATGATATTTGTTGTGGTTTTGATTTGCTTTCTACTGATGATTAGAGATTTGAACAACTTTTCATGTGCCTGTTGGCCATTTGCATTTCCTCTTTGGAAAAATGTCTATTCAGTTTTTCTACTCAT
Organism: Neotragus moschatus; assembly: GCA_006410615.1. NCBI lineage: Eukaryota > Metazoa > Chordata > Mammalia > Artiodactyla > Bovidae > Neotragus > Neotragus moschatus. Next base: position 235,592 of record SJYA01001319.1, read on the forward strand.
TTTTAATCAGGTTTTTGTTTCAGTGTTGATTTTTATGAGCTTTTTGTATATGTTAGATATTAATCCCTTTTCAGTCATAACATTTACAAATATATTCTCAATTTCAGTAAGTTGTCTTTTCGTTTTGTTGATGGTTCCTTTGCTGTACAAAAGTATTTAAGTTTAATTATATCCCATTTGCTTATTTTGGCTGATATTTCCTTTGCTTTAGGAGGCAGATCCAAAAAAAAATATTGTAGATATTTATGTCAAAAAATGGTCTATGTTTTCTTCTAAGAGTTTTATGGCTTCCCCATCTTATATTTATGTCTTTTTTAGTTTGCTAATTAACATTTTTTGAGTTTATTTTTATGTTTGATATTTTCTTTTGGTTTTATTTTTTACATATAACTGTCTGGTTTTTCCAACATCACTTATCGAAAAGCCTGTCTTTTTCTCTATGGTATAATCTTGCCTCTTTTGTAATAGCTGAAATGACCATAAATTTATTTCAGTACTCTCTATTCCATTGATCTATGTGTCTGTCTGTGTATGTTTATGTGTGCAGATATATGTGCACACATTGTGAGGCAGTGCCACACTCTTTAATTACAGTAGTTTTGTAGTATAGTCTGAAGTCAGGGCTAATGATTCTTCCCTGTCTGTTCTTCCTTCTCAAGAAATTTTTGGCTATTCAGGGTCTTTTCCATACAATAAATTATAAAACATTTTACAAATATTAACAAGAATGTTGGTTTCGGCAATTTTTAAAGAGGCAAGGCATGACCATATTGTGAGTTTGGGCAATAGTTTCCTTTCTGGAACAAGCTAAGCTAAAGAAAGTTGTTAACACTATATTCAGTTCAGTTCAGTTCAATCACTCAGTCGTTTTTGACTCTTTGTGACTCCATGAACTGCAGCACGCCAGGCCTCCCTGTCCATCACCAACTCCTGGAGTCCATCCAAACCCATGTCCATTGAATCAGTGGTGCCATCCAGCCATCTCATCTTCTGTTGTCCCCTTCTCCTCCTGCCCTCAATCCCTCCCAGCATCAGAGTCTTTTTCAGTGAGTCAGCTCTTCACATGAGGTGGCCAAAATATTGGAGCTTCAGCTTCAGCATCAGTCTTTCCAAAAAACACCCAGGACTGATCTCCTTTAGAATGGACTGGTTGGATTTCCTTACTGTTCAAGGGACTTTCAAGAGTCTTCTCCAACACCACAGTTCAAAAGCATCAATTCTTTGGCACTCAGCTTTCTTTATAGTCCAACTCTCACATCCATACATGACTACTGGAAAAAACACAGCCTTGACTAGACAGACCTTAGTCAGCAAAGTAATGTCTCTGCTTTTGAATATGCTATCTAGGTTGGTCATAACTTTCCTTCCAAGGAGTAAGCGTCTTTTAATTTCATTGCTGCAGTCACCATCTGCAGTAATTTTGAAGCCCAGAAAAATAAAGTCAGCCACTGTTTCCACTATTCCCCATCTATTTGCCATGATGTGATGGGATCAGATGCCATGATCTTGGTTGTTCATCCATACCCTAAAGTCTATGTCTATAATATTTAGTATTTTTTCTTATATTGAGAGAAATGTCTACTAATTTGTAAAAATTTAGATTATATAGAAAAAACACTTCACTTTTTGTCAGTTACAATATAATCTTAGTCTGTAGCTATACAATTTCTTATGTTTTAATCTTTAAACATTATGTTAAGGGCAGCAATCCACTTTTTATTAAATTTTCTTTGAAAACATTAAATGCTGACATAATATTCCATTATTTAGACTATACAGTATTTGCTATTTTGAAGGCTATCATATGTATTATCTATATATTGGTTATGTGATCAAATAATAATTTCCTTAACTCAGTTTTTAAGAAGAAAGTTTTTGATTTGATGGGTGTTACCAATGATGGCTTCCCATTAGTGTTGAAAGAAGGGTTAGTGTTGCATAAACTGACTACTTGTCATTGCTCACAAATCTTCAATGAGTGACTCAATGCTTCCAAAGCATCTCTCATGAGACAATATTTTTGGAACCAGTGAAGGGTGTTAGGCTGTGGGCTTCACATGGAGAAAGTAAGCATCTACAGGATGTTCTCAGCTAATTCAAGAAAGGCAGGAATAGTGCACATATTCACTATTTATTGCCTCTCTAAAATGGACGCCTATGTGAAAGGCCCTTCAGAAACGTTTTCCCAAATCATTATTCAAATTCTGTAAACTCAGAGACCTGTTGCCTTACATTGGAAAGTTTGTAACCCTGTTCTGTGACCTATGAGGTAGAATTGAGGGAAGTATTAAGGGCTTTCTGCTGTCTTTCTCATAATTAGAAATGGGATTCTATTTCATGAAATAAAGTATTATTAGAACCACCAGGGTTTTTCACTCCTTAATTTAGTTGCATTATACTAATATTCCATGAATTTTGTCTTACACTCTAATAAAAAGTCCTTGCTATACTTTTCCTTTCAGAACCATTTACTTTTTTAAAAATTTTAGTCTTTTATTTGTCTTTAAAAACATTATAACTGCAAGGTGGTGAGTCTATATTAGGATCTGCTAGACAGATGCTATTTCAATTTAGAGACTCATATGTCCTTTAACTTTTACCACTTGTGAAAAACCAGTCAGAATTTATGTGAATTAGCCATTTTTATTAGGACAAGTGTTAAAAAAATCACTAAACTTTGGCAAGCACATCACTTCATTGTAGAGAGGTCAAGCTACTATTAAAGTCAGTGCTACTTTATTGATTACTTTGATGTAGCTATGCAACAATAGAAGTTAGAGGAAAAAACACTGTACACACAAAAAAAGCACATCAGTTTTGATTGTTTCTCAGAAACTGACACCAATTCTGCTGTTTTTTGAATAGATTTTTTTAAGGGAAGGAATACCAGAGAATTGAATAAGAAATACAGTAATCTAGAACATGAGGAAAAATCTTCCAGAATAATATATTCTCTTCAATATTAAATAATTTCTTATATGTGGTCTAATATATATCCTAAAAAAGAAAATACTCCCAGCTTCTGCCAGCTTCTGCACATAAAGCATTGAGTATTATTAACATGTTAAAACTGAGTGCTCATATAAAGTACATTTTTTTTCTTGTGACTGACTACTAAATATTCAGAGATAAAGAAATACAACATATTTTCATTTAATTAATATTAAGTCATATTTTAGGAGAGATGATGCCTAACCTAGCAAAGAAAATAAATGCTTGACTCAAATGGAATAGAGAGGTGGAGAAGGGACAGTGTTCCTGCTACTGCTAAGTTGCTTCAGTTGTGTCCGACTCTGTGCGACCCCATAGACAGCAGCCCATCAGGCTCACCTGCCCCTGGGATTCTCCAGGCAAGAACACTGGAGTGGGTTGCCATTTCCTTCTCCAATGCGTGAAAGTGAAGTCACTCAGTTATGTCTGTAGTCTTCGCGACCCCATGGAATGCAGCCCACCAGGTTCCTCCGTCCATGGGATTCTCCAGGCAAGAGTACTGGAGTGGAGTGCCATTGCCTTCTCCTGGAATTAAGTAAAAAGGTCAAGAGAGAAATTCAGTAATCATGAACCGACCCTCTAATTCTCTGGAGAAGTCATGAGAATTGATCACTTTGGTGATATTTATTTGCCCAGAGGAAATTAAAGTACAGAAAACAAAATAAACACACGTATGAATGTGTGGACTTGCCTTATTGGAAGGTACTTACGTGCGAAGTTGCTTCACTCGTATCCAACACTGTCCGACTCTACGATTGTAATACACCCGGCTCCTCTGTCCATGGGATTCTCCAGACAAGAATGCTGGAGTGGTTGCCATGCTCTCCTTCTGGGATCTTCCCAACGCGGGATCCAGCCCGTGTCTCTTACATCTTCTGCATTGTATATACCATTGCATTACGTCTTTACCACTAGCAGCACCTGCTACTGTTGCTAAGTCGCTTCAGTTGTGTCCAACTCTGTGCGACCCCATAGATGGCAGCCCACCAGGCTCCCCGGTCCCTGGGATTCTCCAGGCAAGAGTACTGGAGTGAGTTACCATTTCCTTCTCCAACGCTTGAAAGTAAAAAGTGAAAGTGAAGTCGCTCAGTCGTGTCCAATTCTTAGCGACCCCATAGACTGCAGCCTACCAGGCTCCTCCGTCCATGGATTTTCCAGGCAAGAGTGCTGGAGTGGGTTGCCATTGCCTTCTCCGAGCACCACCTGGGAAACCCTTATTGGTAGGCACTTGCTGTTAAATATTACTTGGCTTTCATGCAACATGAAGTGAAGTGAGAAGATCATACACTTCCAAAAGTTCCATTCTGTTGAGTCTAAATACCTAGACCATTCATCTGTAGCCTGAAATACTAAGATAAAACATTGATGTAGTCATTTACCAAAATTAAATTCAGTTGCAGATAGAGTTGAGCATTCATTAGACCAAGTATGGAAGAGAAATCTATGCTTAAAAATTCCCCTTCTCTTAATAAACTTGTTCACTTGGTAACTAAGGGAAGGTTACCTATTTCCTTTGTGCCTCACCTTTTTTGTCAGTAAAATGGACAATAATACAATTTAGTTTCATATATTTACATGTATTTTACGTTAGGTATCATCTCCCCTAAAGTTTCTCCCCTGCCCAGATATACAAATGAAGACCCCTTGTTCATGATTCTATGATTAATTGTTCTTCACTACAGACTAGATTATAAACTGTGAGTTTCTTACAGATGTAGTGGAAAATTATGGGAGACTTGAAAATTAGTAAATATCCTGACCAGATTCACCTTCTGGGTTATCTCTGCCTATGTTTGTCATTAATTAGGCTATTTTATATCTAGAAATATAAAATAACTTGTAGAATGCTGATATAACACAAGTGTGTCCAGTAGACTGCAGTTGATTATTACCTTGAAAATATTAAACAGTTTTTCTATCCACTTATAAATTTATTTTGGTATTCTTTTTCTGACTCTAAGTGTGTAACATTTTGAAATCTCCTTTGAACCATATTTTACAGGTTTCCATATTAACTAGTCAAAAATTTTTTAAAATATATTCATTTTATATCTATAAGATGTTTTATGCTCTGAAAAAAATCGTACATTCACTATTTCATACTCTAAAAAAATTAATGTTTAAGAAAGAGCTTCATCTTGTTCTCTGTGTTATCCCATTTTAAGAAATTTTGGCAATTCTTTAGTATAGAAATGGTACCATGTAATTATTGAATAAATAATTATTTCTAGATTGGATCCTTGGGATTTAGTGCTGTTAAACTATTATGGACAGAGTTTATAGCACAGATTTGGATGGAAACTTAGACCTAGGGAAAAAAGATTTTAAGGCCATGTCATAGAAAATTATACTTACATCCACATCCTCTTATCTAAAATTCATTCCAACTGGAGTATGTCATATGAGTATGTGCCTAGAAGGAAAAAAGTGCAGTTAAGGAAAAAGTACTGATCTCTGTTTCTGTTACATCAGTTGTTCCAAAATCAAGTGTTCCATGAAACACGGTTTAAGAAGCACAATATCACAAAGCAGTATGGGTTCACCAAATAATTTCTACCTATATTGCTCATTCCTCAGGACAGCTTCCACTACAGAGGTTAAATAAATATTGTAATAGTAAGACTCCCCTTCACTTAGGGATAACTGTATAATACTGTTTTTGCCTGTGGGATGATGGGACATGTCCACTGGAAGGGCAGGGCTTCTGGAAAAGATTCTTATTTACTGTCAAAAAGATAGATCTCCCTATATCCATGCTTTTTATTTATTGATTTTTTTCTTTAATGAAGTTTAAAAGCCCTCTGTTACTCTGAGGTAAAGTCAAGAGAGTGACATAGATGCCAAACCAGAATCTTGTTCCAACTGAACCATGGGAAAATAGCAGAACCAGATTACTGAGATAAAATGAGTCTCTATATTTTAATTCATCATCAGTCAGATTTTCTATAACTGAACACAAGTACATGTAAATAATTCCCAGCTTTTGTATTTTATGTTAGAAAAGAAAATGGTTTACATAAATTCACTTCATGATCAATATTCTTCAAATATATTTCTTTACTATATTAAAATTGCATATTTTAGAAATAATATAAATAGCTACCCACCTCGTATAGTATCTGTGCTGATTTAATCTCCTGTCAGAAGTGCACAAGCTTTCCCATTTTTCCATGTCCTTGGCAAGACTTGTTATTTCTTGTCATTTTGATAATAGCCATACTAACAAGTGTGAGGTGATGTCTCGTGACTTTGATTTCATTTCCCTGATGACTAGTGATGCTGAAANAGAAAAAACACTTCACTTTTTGTCAGTTACAATATAATCTTAGTCTGTAGCTATACAATTTCTTATGTTTTAATCTTTAAACATTATGTTAAGGGCAGCAATCCACTTTTTATTAAATTTTCTTTGAAAACATTAAATGCTGACATAATATTCCATTATTTAGACTATACAGTATTTGCTATTTTGAAGGCTATCATATGTATTATCTATATATTGGTTATGTGATCAAATAATAATTTCCTTAACTCAGTTTTTAAGAAGAAAGTTTTTGATTTGATGGGTGTTACCAATGATGGCTTCCCATTAGTGTTGAAAGAAGGGTTAGTGTTGCATAAACTGACTACTTGTCATTGCTCACAAATCTTCAATGAGTGACTCAATGCTTCCAAAGCATCTCTCATGAGACAATATTTTTGGAACCAGTGAAGGGTGTTAGGCTGTGGGCTTCACATGGAGAAAGTAAGCATCTACAGGATGTTCTCAGCTAATTCAAGAAAGGCAGGAATAGTGCACATATTCACTATTTATTGCCTCTCTAAAATGGACGCCTATGTGAAAGGCCCTTCAGAAACGTTTTCCCAAATCATTATTCAAATTCTGTAAACTCAGAGACCTGTTGCCTTACATTGGAAAGTTTGTAACCCTGTTCTGTGACCTATGAGGTAGAATTGAGGGAAGTATTAAGGGCTTTCTGCTGTCTTTCTCATAATTAGAAATGGGATTCTATTTCATGAAATAAAGTATTATTAGAACCACCAGGGTTTTTCACTCCTTAATTTAGTTGCATTATACTAATATTCCATGAATTTTGTCTTACACTCTAATAAAAAGTCCTTGCTATACTTTTCCTTTCAGAACCATTTACTTTTTTAAAAATTTTAGTCTTTTATTTGTCTTTAAAAACATTATAACTGCAAGGTGGTGAGTCTATATTAGGATCTGCTAGACAGATGCTATTTCAATTTAGAGACTCATATGTCCTTTAACTTTTACCACTTGTGAAAAACCAGTCAGAATTTATGTGAATTAGCCATTTTTATTAGGACAAGTGTTAAAAAAATCACTAAACTTTGGCAAGCACATCACTTCATTGTAGAGAGGTCAAGCTACTATTAAAGTCAGTGCTACTTTATTGATTACTTTGATGTAGCTATGCAACAATAGAAGTTAGAGGAAAAAACACTGTACACACAAAAAAAGCACATCAGTTTTGATTGTTTCTCAGAAACTGACACCAATTCTGCTGTTTTTTGAATAGATTTTTTTAAGGGAAGGAATACCAGAGAATTGAATAAGAAATACAGTAATCTAGAACATGAGGAAAAATCTTCCAGAATAATATATTCTCTTCAATATTAAATAATTTCTTATATGTGGTCTAATATATATCCTAAAAAAGAAAATACTCCCAGCTTCTGCCAGCTTCTGCACATAAAGCATTGAGTATTATTAACATGTTAAAACTGAGTGCTCATATAAAGTACATTTTTTTTCTTGTGACTGACTACTAAATATTCAGAGATAAAGAAATACAACATATTTTCATTTAATTAATATTAAGTCATATTTTAGGAGAGATGATGCCTAACCTAGCAAAGAAAATAAATGCTTGACTCAAATGGAATAGAGAGGTGGAGAAGGGACAGTGTTCCTGCTACTGCTAAGTTGCTTCAGTTGTGTCCGACTCTGTGCGACCCCATAGACAGCAGCCCATCAGGCTCACCTGCCCCTGGGATTCTCCAGGCAAGAACACTGGAGTGGGTTGCCATTTCCTTCTCCAATGCGTGAAAGTGAAGTCACTCAGTTATGTCTGTAGTCTTCGCGACCCCATGGAATGCAGCCCACCAGGTTCCTCCGTCCATGGGATTCTCCAGGCAAGAGTACTGGAGTGGAGTGCCATTGCCTTCTCCTGGAATTAAGTAAAAAGGTCAAGAGAGAAATTCAGTAATCATGAACCGACCCTCTAATTCTCTGGAGAAGTCATGAGAATTGATCACTTTGGTGATATTTATTTGCCCAGAGGAAATTAAAGTACAGAAAACAAAATAAACACACGTATGAATGTGTGGACTTGCCTTATTGGAAGGTACTTACGTGCGAAGTTGCTTCACTCGTATCCAACACTGTCCGACTCTACGATTGTAATACACCCGGCTCCTCTGTCCATGGGATTCTCCAGACAAGAATGCTGGAGTGGTTGCCATGCTCTCCTTCTGGGATCTTCCCAACGCGGGATCCAGCCCGTGTCTCTTACATCTTCTGCATTGTATATACCATTGCATTACGTCTTTACCACTAGCAGCACCTGCTACTGTTGCTAAGTCGCTTCAGTTGTGTCCAACTCTGTGCGACCCCATAGATGGCAGCCCACCAGGCTCCCCGGTCCCTGGGATTCTCCAGGCAAGAGTACTGGAGTGAGTTACCATTTCCTTCTCCAACGCTTGAAAGTAAAAAGTGAAAGTGAAGTCGCTCAGTCGTGTCCAATTCTTAGCGACCCCATAGACTGCAGCCTACCAGGCTCCTCCGTCCATGGATTTTCCAGGCAAGAGTGCTGGAGTGGGTTGCCATTGCCTTCTCCGAGCACCACCTGGGAAACCCTTATTGGTAGGCACTTGCTGTTAAATATTACTTGGCTTTCATGCAACATGAAGTGAAGTGAGAAGATCATACACTTCCAAAAGTTCCATTCTGTTGAGTCTAAATACCTAGACCATTCATCTGTAGCCTGAAATACTAAGATAAAACATTGATGTAGTCATTTACCAAAATTAAATTCAGTTGCAGATAGAGTTGAGCATTCATTAGACCAAGTATGGAAGAGAAATCTATGCTTAAAAATTCCCCTTCTCTTAATAAACTTGTTCACTTGGTAACTAAGGGAAGGTTACCTATTTCCTTTGTGCCTCACCTTTTTTGTCAGTAAAATGGACAATAATACAATTTAGTTTCATATATTTACATGTATTTTACGTTAGGTATCATCTCCCCTAAAGTTTCTCCCCTGCCCAGATATACAAATGAAGACCCCTTGTTCATGATTCTATGATTAATTGTTCTTCACTACAGACTAGATTATAAACTGTGAGTTTCTTACAGATGTAGTGGAAAATTATGGGAGACTTGAAAATTAGTAAATATCCTGACCAGATTCACCTTCTGGGTTATCTCTGCCTATGTTTGTCATTAATTAGGCTATTTTATATCTAGAAATATAAAATAACTTGTAGAATGCTGATATAACACAAGTGTGTCCAGTAGACTGCAGTTGATTATTACCTTGAAAATATTAAACAGTTTTTCTATCCACTTATAAATTTATTTTGGTATTCTTTTTCTGACTCTAAGTGTGTAACATTTTGAAATCTCCTTTGAACCATATTTTACAGGTTTCCATATTAACTAGTCAAAAATTTTTTAAAATATATTCATTTTATATCTATAAGATGTTTTATGCTCTGAAAAAAATCGTACATTCACTATTTCATACTCTAAAAAAATTAATGTTTAAGAAAGAGCTTCATCTTGTTCTCTGTGTTATCCCATTTTAAGAAATTTTGGCAATTCTTTAGTATAGAAATGGTACCATGTAATTATTGAATAAATAATTATTTCTAGATTGGATCCTTGGGATTTAGTGCTGTTAAACTATTATGGACAGAGTTTATAGCACAGATTTGGATGGAAACTTAGACCTAGGGAAAAAAGATTTTAAGGCCATGTCATAGAAAATTATACTTACATCCACATCCTCTTATCTAAAATTCATTCCAACTGGAGTATGTCATATGAGTATGTGCCTAGAAGGAAAAAAGTGCAGTTAAGGAAAAAGTACTGATCTCTGTTTCTGTTACATCAGTTGTTCCAAAATCAAGTGTTCCATGAAACACGGTTTAAGAAGCACAATATCACAAAGCAGTATGGGTTCACCAAATAATTTCTACCTATATTGCTCATTCCTCAGGACAGCTTCCACTACAGAGGTTAAATAAATATTGTAATAGTAAGACTCCCCTTCACTTAGGGATAACTGTATAATACTGTTTTTGCCTGTGGGATGATGGGACATGTCCACTGGAAGGGCAGGGCTTCTGGAAAAGATTCTTATTTACTGTCAAAAAGATAGATCTCCCTATATCCATGCTTTTTATTTATTGATTTTTTTCTTTAATGAAGTTTAAAAGCCCTCTGTTACTCTGAGGTAAAGTCAAGAGAGTGACATAGATGCCAAACCAGAATCTTGTTCCAACTGAACCATGGGAAAATAGCAGAACCAGATTACTGAGATAAAATGAGTCTCTATATTTTAATTCATCATCAGTCAGATTTTCTATAACTGAACACAAGTACATGTAAATAATTCCCAGCTTTTGTATTTTATGTTAGAAAAGAAAATGGTTTACATAAATTCACTTCATGATCAATATTCTTCAAATATATTTCTTTACTATATTAAAATTGCATATTTTAGAAATAATATAAATAGCTACCCACCTCGTATAGTATCTGTGCTGATTTAATCTCCTGTCAGAAGTGCACAAGCTTTCCCATTTTTCCATGTCCTTGGCAAGACTTGTTATTTCTTGTCATTTTGATAATAGCCATACTAACAAGTGTGAGGTGATGTCTCGTGACTTTGATTTCATTTCCCTGATGACTAGTGATGCTGAAAACTTTTTCATGTACCTGTTGGCTATTTCTCTATCTTCTTTGGAAAAGTACCTTATTGAGTTCTATGCTTATACTAAAGTTGGATTTTTTCCTAATGAGTTGAATGAGTTCCTTATATATTCTGGATACTAACTTCTTATCAGATGCATGATCTGCAGATATTTTTCTCCCATCCAGTAGGTTGCCTGTTCATTTTGTTGATGGTTTCCTTTGTGTGTAGAACCTTTCTAATTTAACTTTGTTATTTTTGCTTTTGCTGTCTGTATTTTTGGTGTCTTGTCCAAACAATTACTGCTAATACAATGTAAAAGAGCTTTCTACCTATGAGTTCTTCTAGAAGTTTTACAGTTTCAAGTTTTAAATTTGTTTTTGATGTAATGATAGTTATTTTTAAAGGGAAAGTGTTCAGTATTCAAAACAAAAATAAGAATGTGATCGTATCTCAAAAATTGTAAGAAGATACTAAAAATAATTTTCACTGGACATGACAAAAATTTTACTTTTCAGTGACATTGTATATATTTAATATAAGATAACTTAGTTAAATGCATGTAGATACTGATTTTATGACATTTAATTTCTCTCCATTCTTTGTGTAAGTAAGCAGTAGATGTTGCCTGATCTTTAGAAAATCCTGCAGGTAAGTAAATACTGTAAGACAAAAGGTGCCAGAACACTGAAGATAATTTGCATTCATTGACTCTGTAGAGGACCTGGACAACGGCTCATTTTTTAAATGCAGCACAATTAAAAATTATAGACTAGACAAATCAATAATTCTTTATACATGTCAGGTGAAGCAATTATCTCGGCTAGCTAATTGTCTTTAAGGAAAATATCTTATTAAACTAAAGAATTCAGAGGTAAGAATGAAAAATATATTTCATTTCCATCTATTTGAAACCAAAGTCTGAATATCTTAATTAGGATTTTCAATGACATACCAATTCTTCAGATTAAATTTTATCATTTTTTTTCTAAAGGCTTTTTGCAAACTTTTGAACTTAGAACACATTTATACTTTGCAAAGGAAAATTTAACCCAGTCTACCTTGCAAAGATTTATGAGGGTGCTCTCTAAGTGAACATGAGTATGAATTTGAAACAGTTAATTCATAAAAGCCAGAGACCTTGCTTCTTTAAACTTCTTAAAAAGGTAAATTTTACATAAGCAAGATGTATAGTAAATTCTCTGTAAGAATTGCTGAGGCGATGCACTGAACTATTCATTTTTCAATATTTCTCCAGCTTGCAAAATATGCATTTATTAGAAGTAAAGCTAGAGAAAATATTTCATAAAGAAACTTCCACAAATGGTGCTATATCCCTATGATTGGAACTGTTCCGACCACCTCTCCCTATGATATCCTGTCACCGATTGAACTGTGGAAAAATGCATTTTGTTACTTAGTAATCTCAAACTAGAATGATGTAGATGTTTTAAAGACTAACATATTAATTTGCTTCCCAAAATGTTTCTTCTTATAGGTACAGGTATAGGGAATGTCACACACTTGGAAGGACTCTAGGAACTTGAACCTCATTAAATTATTTTACTGAATACTAAGAGATAAATTATTTGATTTTAGCATCTTCTTCACTGATGTAAATGACAAACCTAGTTGTTTTGGGGTTTTTTTTTTTTTTTTTTTTTTTTTTTTTTTTTTTT
>SJYA01001319.1:248337-317572 GCA_006410615.1 Neotragus moschatus
TTTTTTTTTTTTTTTTTTTTTTTTGTGCTTCATTGGGGCTTACATTTAAAGTGCTCTGGCAGATTTTGATATCATATCTCTCTTCCCTGGACTGCTTGCAATTCAGTTGCAAAATATTTATTCCCTCCCAACATTTTTTTTTAAATTTCTTACTCTTAGACTGAACAACATTAATGCCTTTTTCCCGGGCATTATTAGGAATAAAAAAATAAATGAAATAGACTGCCTATAGTAGAAATGGGAGAATTTTCCTGTTTGTTTTTCTTTTTTAGTATAATTATTTTTCCATCTTGGTCAGGTAGTCAAGGATTTCAGACAGGCAAGCATTGTTTTGTTTTATATGTGGTTGATGTGTAGAGTTAACCTGGGAAACTTGGGGAGGAGAGACTTGGAAGGGAACCCAAGGTTCAAAATATTATTATTATTTTATTAGTTTTAAGATGGAAAAGAAATGTGACCTTCACAAATTAGGCAAGCTATAAATTCAGCTACCCTAAAGGATCTTTTTTTTTCTCATTTTCTCATCATCTCTAGAGTTAGAATCAATGTTGCTATATTAAACTTTCTCCCTGGCTTAGAACAAATAAATATTTATAAGAAGGAGGAATCTTAGCTATCATTCAGTTGGGAATTATTTTTAATTTGGGTTCTGGAATACCCTTATATTCCATTGAGAAATATTCTGGACCTTCTCAGACCAATAATTGAGAGCTAAAGATCACAGAGCATATTAACTTTCTTTAAGAGTAGCTCCAATTCATCTGCTATTGGACTTCCCTATTTCAAATTTTATGAAAGATCAATTTTAATGATTAATTACTTGGAAATCTCCTGTTTTCTGTTTCTCAACTTCCATTGTTCAAGCATGACAATAGCAAATATTATTTCCCTAAGCCTAACTTAAAGAATGCTCAAACTACCACACAATTGCACTCATCTCACACATGAGTAAAGTAATGCTTAAAATTCTCCAAGCCAGGCTTCAGCAATACATGAACCGTGAACTTCCAGATGTTCAAGCTGGTTTTAGAAAAGGCAGAGGAAACAGAGATCAAATTGCCAACATCTGCTGGATCATGGAGAAAGCAAGAGAGTTCCAGAAAAACATATGTTTCTGCTTTATAGACTATGCCAAAGCCTTTGACTGTGTGGATCACAATAAACTGGGGAAAATTCTGAAAGAGATGGGAATACCAGACCACCTGACCTGCCTTGTGAGAAATGTATATGCAGGTCAGGAAGCAACAGTTAGAACTGGACATGGAAAAACAGACTCGTTCCAAATAGGAAAAGGAGTACGTCAAGGCTGTATATTGTCACCCTGCTTATTTAACTTATATGCAGAGTACATCATGAGAAACACTGGACTGGAAGAAACACAAGCTGGAATCAAGATTGCTGGGAGAAATATCAATAACCTCAGATATGCAGATGACACCACCCTTATGGCAGAAAGTGAAGAGGAACCAAAAAGCCTCCTGATGAAAATGAAAGAGGAGAGTGAAAAGGTTGGCTTAAAACTCAACATTCAGAAAACTAAAATCATGGCATCTGGTCCCATCACTTCATGGATGTGGAGAAACAGATGGAGAAACAGTGAAAATAGTGTCAGACTTTATTTTTCTGGGCTCCAAAATCACTGCAGATGGTGACTGCAGCCATGAAATTAAAAGACACTTGCTCCTTGGAAGGAAAGTTAAGAACAACCTAGATAGCACATTCGAAAGCAGAGATATTACTTTGCCAAGAAAGGTCCATCTAGTCAAGGCTATGGTTTTTCCAGTGGTCATGCATGGAAGAGAGAGTTGGACTATAAAGAAAGCTGAGTGCCAAAGAATTGATGCTTTTGAACTGTGGTGTTGGAGAAGACTCTTGAGAGTCCCTTGGACTGCNTCAAACTACCACACAATTGCACTCATCTCACACATGAGTAAAGTAATGCTTAAAATTCTCCAAGCCAGGCTTCAGCAATACATGAACCGTGAACTTCCAGATGTTCAAGCTGGTTTTAGAAAAGGCAGAGGAAACAGAGATCAAATTGCCAACATCTGCTGGATCATGGAGAAAGCAAGAGAGTTCCAGAAAAACATATGTTTCTGCTTTATAGACTATGCCAAAGCCTTTGACTGTGTGGATCACAATAAACTGGGGAAAATTCTGAAAGAGATGGGAATACCAGACCACCTGACCTGCCTTGTGAGAAATGTATATGCAGGTCAGGAAGCAACAGTTAGAACTGGACATGGAAAAACAGACTCGTTCCAAATAGGAAAAGGAGTACGTCAAGGCTGTATATTGTCACCCTGCTTATTTAACTTATATGCAGAGTACATCATGAGAAACACTGGACTGGAAGAAACACAAGCTGGAATCAAGATTGCTGGGAGAAATATCAATAACCTCAGATATGCAGATGACACCACCCTTATGGCAGAAAGTGAAGAGGAACCAAAAAGCCTCCTGATGAAAATGAAAGAGGAGAGTGAAAAGGTTGGCTTAAAACTCAACATTCAGAAAACTAAAATCATGGCATCTGGTCCCATCACTTCATGGATGTGGAGAAACAGATGGAGAAACAGTGAAAATAGTGTCAGACTTTATTTTTCTGGGCTCCAAAATCACTGCAGATGGTGACTGCAGCCATGAAATTAAAAGACACTTGCTCCTTGGAAGGAAAGTTAAGAACAACCTAGATAGCACATTCGAAAGCAGAGATATTACTTTGCCAAGAAAGGTCCATCTAGTCAAGGCTATGGTTTTTCCAGTGGTCATGCATGGAAGAGAGAGTTGGACTATAAAGAAAGCTGAGTGCCAAAGAATTGATGCTTTTGAACTGTGGTGTTGGAGAAGACTCTTGAGAGTCCCTTGGACTGCAAGGAGATCCAACCAGTCTATTCTAAAGGGGTTTGATCCTGGGTGTTCTTTGGAAGGACTGATACTAAAGCTGAAACTCCAATACTTTAGCCACCTCATGTGAAGAGTTGACTCATTGGAAAAGACCCTGATGCTGGGGAGGGATTAGGGGCAGGAGGAAAAGAGGACGACCGAGGATGAGATGGCTGGATGGCATCACCGACTCATTGGACATGAGTTTGGGTGAACTCCAGGAGTTGGTGATGGACAGGGAGGCATGACGTGCTGCGATTCATGGAGTTGCAAGAGTCGGACACGACTGAGCAACTGAACTGAACTGAACTTCCTTTACCATTGTAGAACATCAAAATGATTTTATTAACTTTCTACTTGTCTCCAATACATGGAAATTTCCCACCCTTTTCCAAAGCTGTCTGGGCTTATACAGTGGAGTTCAGGACATAAAAACTTCTATGTCCATATTTTCTGTCTGGTCTCTGTATCAGAGAAGGCTTTGTCTTCTCTGGTAACTGCTGAAGTTACATTGATCAGTGCCACACTTGATCTCATTGTATGGAATTGATTTTGATGTGTCAATACCCCAGTGCTGTTGAAACCTGCAAAGAAAGCTGTCTCTGAGCACTTAATGCAAGGAGAAGCACAGTATGCTTTCTGTGTGAGGAAAGAATCTCACTTTCCTAACTATGCTAATCCATGATTTTCTAGGCAGTGCTTTGACTTTCAGAAATTAGTGAAACCTGTACTTTCTACCAATTCCCTCTCAAAAAATTGGAAAACATTATTCAAAGTGGCAACATAGTGGCAAAGTATCCGCCTGTCAGTGAAGTCTTGTGAGAGATAAAAGTTCTATCCTCGGGTCAAGAAGATCCCCTCAAGTAGATATAACAACCCACTCCACTATTCTTGCCTAGATAATTCCATGAACAGAGGATCCTGGTGGACTACAGTCCATGAGATCACAAAAAGTCAAAGCATGACTGGGCACACACAACAGAACAACATCATTCAAAATGAAGATATGGGCCCTAGGTGTGTACACTCTTATCAGGGTGTTATTTCTTTTAGGCTCTCTTACCTGACAGAGCAAAGAAATATATACTCGTATACTAATGTCTATATATACACACATCTATACTGCTGCTGCTAAGTCGCTTCAGTCGTGTCCAACTCTGTGCGACCTCACAGAAGGCAGCCCACCAGGCTCCCCTGTCTCTGGGATTCTCCAGGCAAGAACACTGGAGTGGGTTGCCATTTCCTTCTATATCTATCTGTATATCCATGTATATAAGTAACTGTTTGTAACAGTGTTGAGCTAAACTTGATTTCCTACTGACAGTTTTAAATTTCTTCCACCTATCGATTTATATATATTTTTTCACATTTCCTGATTTTATTCTGTATCTTCATATTATCTCCTTTAAATTAAGCTGACTCATCTGAATAAAAGTATGCTGGAAACTCCTAAAGATCTGCCACCAGCATTCAGATAACTACTAATTAAAGCTCTGGAATAAATGCAATAACTCATAGAAACCTATGAGTTAGGAAGGGTAGGATAGTCTGATGAGTAGTCCGGAAGAGGAAAAGCCAACATATTGTCACTAAAGTCACCAGATAATGTCTGTTCATAGTCAATTAATATTAATTCTCCCAACAAGTTGCTTTCTTTCAAGTCTACATGCCTTTGCATATGTTATTTGTTCTGCATAGAATTCCCTACACAAACTATTCCAGCTGGTCAATTTCTTTTCACCATGCTGTATTCTCTCTCCCATAAATGTAATTGCTCCAGTTAGATTTTGTTTTTCTCAGTGTCTTTACCCAAATAGGTGTGTGTATCATTCATTTCCACTTCTTTATTAAATGTCTTTCTTATAATTTTTATCTTATTGTGCTATAGTTATGTATCTAAATGTCTTTGTCCTGAAATAAGTTGTGCATTTTTTAAAGTTATTTACCTTCAACGTAAAACAATGTCTGGCACATAGTAGACATTCTGAAATCCTTTATGAATTGAATAACTGAATTAATTAATTAGAGGAGATTATGTACTTATCTGATAGGAGTTAAAAGGGACATTATATGAATAAATTTGTAAATGAAACTCAGAACAAAATTATATTAAGGATTCTAACTCTGGAAAATTCTCCAGCTCCCAAATTATTTACTTGTTAAGCATTTGTAATTCACCATTAGAATTTCATCCAGTTTGGTATATTTTTAGTCAAGGTAATGTTTTCCAAAGTGGAAACATGTTCAGCGAGGATAACCTTTTAACTAATATAGCCCTGTTGTTCAGTCATGTCTGACTAATAGTATATTGTCATCTTTTAACTAATAGTATATTGTCAATTTTTAACACCTCAGTGTGTAGAAGACCTCAGACCTCCTGAGAGTTTCAGTACTAAACACTAACTACATAAGTAAAAGACAAGATTATTTGATTCTTAAGAGCATTGATAACAGCATTAAGATTAGTAGGAAAAAAATCTGTTTTACCCTTTATAGTTTGTGACTATATTGTGAATAATTATCTTCTTCAAGTCTCAGTTTTATCATCTGTAAAATGATTCTACAATCAGAGTCATTGAAAGTTGTTGAGAAGATTAAACAAGATTACACAAAAGTTATCCTGCTGCTGCTGCTGCTGCTGCTGTTAAATCGCTTCAGCCGTGTCCGACTCTGTGTGACCCCACAGAGGGCAGCCCACCAGGCTCCCCCATCCCTGGGATTCTCCAGGCAAGAACACTGGAATGGGTTGCCATTTCCTTCTCCAATGCATGAAAGTGAAAAGTGAAAGTGAAGTCGCTCAGTCCTGTCTGACTCTTTGCGACCCAATAGACTGCAGCCTACCAGGCTCCTCCATCCATGAGATTATCCTCAGTTCAATTCAGTTCAGTTTAGTCGCTCAGTCATGTAGGACTCTGCGACCCCATGAACTGCAGCACTCCAGGCCTCACCAACTCCCAGAGTTCACTCAAGCTCACACCCATCGTGTCAGTGATGCCATCCAGCCATCTCATCCTCTGTCGTCCCCTTCTTCTCTTGCTCCTAATCCCTCCCAGCATCAAAGTCTTTTACAATGAGTCTGCTTTTCCCATGAGGTGGCCAAAGGACTGGAGTTTCAGCTTTAGCATCATTCCTTCCAAAGGAAGCAAGTTAGAACTGGACATGGAACTGGTTCCAAATAGGAAAAGGAGTATGTCAAGGCTGTATATTTTCACCCTGCTTATTTAACTTATATGCAGAGCTTATCCTAGAGCCATATAAACAGTAAGCAGCATTAAATATCAACCATTTTTATTATTTTTATATTATTCAAGAATGACAATCTTGACAGAGTTGAATAGAGAGACTGTTTTGCTTTAAAGGGATTGCCCATACTGGGAAATCCCAAATGGGATATCAAAAGGACTTTTAGAATTTTCCCTAAACCCAGTGTATCCATTAGAGAGCTGGAAGCAGGAGGAAACAGGTTAAAGGAAAAGTAAAGATTAGATTGAATGCTAGTGCAGATTAGGGTGTATATGTGCTGCATGTCAAAAGGAAACATTTTGTCTATTACAGAATGTTACCGAGGGTTTTTTCCTTTACATGAAGAAACTGAAAGTTGACCAATGGATTCATTCTGCAACAAACATTTACTGACAGCATACTATGTATGGTCCAGGCATTAATCTAAGCCCTGAGGATATAGCAGTAAACAATAGAGGAAAGAGAAGTCTTTGCTCACATTTAAATGTTAGTGGAGGAGGTGGTATTTTTCTAGACTAGAAATAGGGCTCTGACTACAAATGGTTTCTCATATAAGAATGATTAAAAGTAGGCTCTGCTTTACCCTTCTGAAATACATCAAAATAACTTTTAAACTATGAACACGTTTATGCATTTAACATGAACAAGAGACTATGCTAACTCCTCTATTATCTAATTAAACCCTCACAACAAATTTATAATGTAAGTGTAAATTCTTCCAGTGCAGAAACTGAATCACAGAGATGAAAATTCACTTTCCTGAAGTCACATACCTAAGAAACAATACAGTCGGTATTCACAACCTAGAAAGTCTGACACCAGAGCTCTAATCACCAGTCAATACAATAAAGTTTAAGGAAAATAATGTCCTCTACAGCCTGCTGTTACCATCAATTTCCACTAAGACTACACAGAGAATAGTCAATTGGCACATTTCCAATACTCTTTATCTCTGTGCAGTCATTCCCTTACAAATCCATAGGACATGAGTCATGCAGGAAAGTAATCTGAACCAAAGTGGGCTGCATTTTTGCAGGTAGGTCACACATGATTTTTTTTTAATTGAATACACAAAAATCAATACATTAGTAGGACTGGGAGCTGTAGTATTTCTCCATAACTATTAAAAGGAGACATATACATATATATGTATACGTATACATGTATATATATGTATGTATGTATGCATATGTCTTTAAGTATAGTCTTTTAATACACCAATTCCTTGCCTAGTCTGCAAAGAACAAATCAAATTAATATTTGTACTAATAGCATAGCCAAGCTAATCTTAATAGGCTATTGTAAAAGTAGTTGGTAGTAGTTGGCAATGAACACATCTTGTAAGAAAGGGGAAAAGAGCAGGGAACATAATTCAAAAACTATCTAATATCACTATAAAGGCAAAGTTGCTAAAATATATGAATTCTTGGTTTATTTACTGGATTGTCAATTTTTAGGCAAAGAAAGAGTGCTAATCTTAAGCCATTTAAAAAGGATCTAAAATTTACATTTTTATAAATCTAAATCACATGTCTTAATCCTGTTTAATTAAATATCACAAAATGAAATTTTTGTGGGTTAATAGAATCACTGGTGTGCAAACCAAATGCGAACATGTTTAAAATAATAAGAATACTCTCTAAATTCCAGTGAATATCATTAATTTGATTTATGGGAATACTCAAATCAGATGACTTAGACCAAAATGATCAGCTTTGATTTGATCATTTTGTTAATGTATTATTTAGAGATATTATTTATATTTTTAGACATACTCTTCAACTGAGACTAAAAAATATCCCAGTACATGAGAGTTTATAATATCTATTTCCTATTTATTTATTTTTGCCTTGTACATAATTTGTGTTGAATCATAATTTTCTTCTATAACTTTCATTTTGCCAGATTATTTCTCATGAGTCTTTTTAAAATCTACCTAGAACTTTCATGATAGTAGAGTGTTTTTCTGTTAATCATTTTAGATATTTTTAAAGATTCTGTTGCAATGTGAGTTTCATGTATAAAACATAGAAAAGTGATAGTTTCAAGCTTCATCTAAATGCAGAGAACAGATATGAGAAGTTATAGAACCATTTATAGGAATTAAGTACAACAGCATTTCCCATTTAGTATTTTTATTACTATCTCACACTTATAATTACTTTACAGTAAAAAAGTGATTTTAAGTCTCATGCTAGTTTTCTTTGCAGTACCATGATTTACGCAAGTGCTGCTATTTTCAGTTTTAATTTGTTAAGTACAAAAATTGCTAACTTTTTGATTCTCTTAACTAAAATGGAATGTATGTCATAGTTAAATACTAAAATATAGAATCTCGGCAGAAGAGAAATCAAATTCTATCTCTGTTACTTGACTGTTATATGGTTTAGAGCAAAGCACTTAACCCCTTTAAAATACAGGTCACTCTCCTGTAAAAGTGAAGTCAATTATATCTGCTTCATATAGTGGTTGTGAGGATGAACAATAATGCAAATAATATATGGCTTGACATAGAGCAGTTGTTTTCTAGACATGTAAACCTTGGGTTATATTAAGTCTTTGTTTGCTTCTTCAGTGAATATGATCTTTATTTCTTAAATTGGAATTAAATAAAAATTTGTGTTGTGAATTTAAATTCTTTAGCAAGAGAATGTGTAACAGAAGTACTTTTCGATATTCACAGAACACCAAGGCCATGCACGTTTGGGACTAAGAGAAATTTGAAAAGTGAAGTTAGAATGTAGGTAAGTCAGCCCAGCTGTGTTTGTGTATATATATCATATGTGTGAGTGTCTCTGCCTCTGTGGATCTTAATTGGGAGAAGAATGTGATTCACTTTGTCAGTTTCAGTTTCAAGGTGTTTTTCACATCTTAGAAGTGTTAAATTAGTTTAAAAAGTTTTATGTAGCCTTTGTAGGTTTGAAGAAGGGAAAGAAAAAGAACTGAAAATCTAGGTTAAGGTATTAAAAGATACTGCACCTTCTATGTCCACGCGTCCATCCATGAACACTTAAGTTGCTTCCATACCTTGGCTATTGTAAATAGTGTTGAAAAGAACATAGGAATACATATAGCTTTTTTTTTTTTTATTTCTATTGGTGCTTTTTTTAAATTGAATATAGTTTATTTACCATGTTGTAGAAGTTTCAGGTTTACAGCATAGTGATTCAGCAATACATATACAGTCTATAAATCCATTCTTTTTCAGATCCTTTCTCCCATAAGTTATTATAAAATATTGAATCTAGTTCCCTGTGTTATACAGTAAATTCTTTCTGGTTATCTATTTTATATACAGTAACATGTGTTAATCTCAAATACCCAATGTATCACTCCATTCCACTTTCCCCTTTGGTAGCCATATGTTTGTTTGAATTAAGCATTTTAATTTTCTTCAAGTAAATATTCAGAAGTGGAATTGGTAGATCATATGGTAATAGTGGTGCTTGCCAGGTGGGACCGCTGATAAAGAACCCATCTGGCAATGCAAGAGACCTTAGATTCAGGTTTGATCCCTGGGTCTGGAGATCTCTACCTGCAGAAGGGCAAGGCAAACCACTCCAGTATTCTTCCCTGGAAAGTCCCATGGACAGAGGAGCCTGGCAGGCTACAGAGTTGGAAAATTTATTTTTAATTTTTTCAGGAAACTCCATACTGTTTTCCATAGTAGCTGCACCATTTCTGGAGGACTGACAAACTAGGCTGGGATTAAAAGGCACAAACTTTGAGCTATAATATAAGTCATGGAGATGTAATACATGGCATAAGGAATATAGGTAGTAATACAACTTTGTATGGTGACAGATGGTAGCTGGACTTATTGTGTAGATAATTTCATAATGTATAAAAATATTGAATTACTATGTTGAATACCCAAAACTAATATAAAATTGTATACTAATTATAATTCAATAAAAAGGTCACAAAACAGAAAGTAAGAAAAATGTCTGTAACAATTCAATGACTTCATGGAAGAAGGGCTAAAATATTGATATTCAAATTCAGATTGATCACAGTTGATTAAATGACCTGGAAACAATACTAATATTTAGTATGGAAAATATGAATGAAAAATGATTTTTAATTAACAACCAAAATTTATTTTATACAAATAATCTGATCTAACAGGCAAAGGGAAAAATACAATGCTATACTTTGTACTTTAATAGTCATCTTAGTGTATATAACTTAAAGGAGGTAGATTCTTAAAATGGAAGTCATGCCCCAATATTGCCTCTGCATTCAAAACTTCTTTATTCAAACGTGAGACAGCAATGGCTATAATCAACATTGTTTTATTTGTGATTTTTTTTCCAATTTGTGACTTTTTTTCTGGAAATGAAAATACTTCAAGAAATGAAAATTTCAAGACTACAAAGGTATGAACTAACTATAATAGAATATAATAAAACAGCAATAATAATAGTTGAAGTTAATATTCACTGATTGTTTAAAAAGCCAGGGTGATGTGTTATATTAAAATATTAACCTATGTTCTATCAATTTATTCATTTATCAGACAAGAAAACTGAGGTAAGGAAAGAGAGAAGTAAATTAACTACTCAACAGTCACACAAAACACACACACATTAATTTCCATTTGACTTGAAATCTTCTGTAAGTGAAATGGACTTTTGTTGCAGTTATAAAGGAATGCTGTTAATACTAGAGATTTTTAAACAGTGAAACAAATAGTCAGTCATTCAGTCATGTCTGACTCTTTGTGAACCCATGAACTTAGTTTGTGGAATTCTCCAGGCCAGAATACTGGAGTAGGTAGCCTTTTCTTCTCCAGGGGATCTTCCCAACCCAGGGATTGAACCTAGGTCTCTGGCATTGTAGGCAGATTCTTTACCAGCTGAGCCAAAGGTAAGCTCAGATTGATTATATTCTTTGCAGCTGAAGATTGAGAAGTGCTATAGGTCAGAAAAAACAAGACCAGGAACTGACTGTGGCTCAGATCATGAACTCCTTATTGCCAAATTCAGACTTACATTGAAGAAAGTAGGGAAAAACACTAGATCATTCATGTATGACCTAAATCAAATCCCTTACCATTATACAGTGAAAGTGACAAACAGGTTCAAGGGATTAGATCTGATAGGCAGAGTGCCGAAGAACTATGGAAGGAGGTTTGTGGCATTGTACAGGAGACAGTGATCAAGAACATCCCCAAGAAAAAGAAATGCAAAAAGGCAAATTGGTGATCTGAACAGGTCTTACATAGCTGAGAAAAGAACAAAAGGCAAAGGAGGAAAGGAAAGAAATATCCATTTGAATGCAGAATTCCAGAGAATTGCAAGGAGAGATAGAAAACCTTTCTCAGTGAAAGGTGTAAGGCAATCAGTTTAGTTCAGTTCAGTCACTCAGCCGTGTCTGACTCTTTGCAACCCCATGAATCACAGCATGTCAGGCCTCCCTGTCCATCACCAACTCCCAGGGTTCACTCAAACTCATGTCCATCGAGTCAGTGATGCCATTCATCCATCTCATCCTCTGTCATCGCCTATTCCTGCACCCAATCCCTTCAGGGTCTTTTCCAGTGAGTCAACTCTTCGCTTGAGGTGGCCCAAGTATTGGAGTTTCTGCTTCAGCATCAATCCTTCCAATGAACACCTAGAATGGATCTCCTTTAGGATGGACTGGATGGATTTCCTTGCAGTCCAAGGGACTGTCAAGAGTCTTCTCCAACACCACAGTTGAAAAGCACCAATTCTTCAGCACTCAGCTTTCTTTACAGTCCAACTCTCACATCCATACATGACTACTGGAAAAACCATAGCCTTGAATAGACAGACCTTAGTTGGCAAAGTAATATCTCTGCTTTTCAATATGCTATCTAGGTTGATCATAACTCTTCTTCCAAGGAATAAGCATCTTTTAATTTCATGGCTGCAAACACCGTCTGCAGCGATTTTGAAGTCCCCTAAATAATAAAGTGTGACACTGTTTCCACTGGTTCCCCATCTATTTCCCATGAAATGATGGGACCAGATGCCATGATCTTCGTTTTCTGAATGTTGAGCTTTAAGCCAACTTTTTCACTCTCCTCTTTCACTTTCATCAAGAGGCTTTTTAGTTCCTCTTTACTTTCTGCCATAAGGGTGGTATATCTGCATATCTGAGATTATTAATAAATTTCCTGGCAATCTTGATTCCAGCTTATGCCTCATCCAGACCAGCATTTCACATGATGTACTCTGCATATAAGTTAATTAAGCAGGGTGACAATATACAGCCTTGATGTACTCCTATCCCAGTTTTGAACCAGTCTGTTGTTCCATGTCCAGTTCTAACTGTTGCTTCNGTTTCTCATGATGTAGTCTACATATAAGTTAAATAAGCAGGGTGACAATATACAGCCTTGACGTACTCCTTTTCCTATTTAGAACCAGTCTGTTGTTCCATATCCAGTTCTAACTGTTGCTTCCTGACCTGCATACAGGTTTCTCAAGAGGCAGGTCAGGTCCACACAGTCAAAGGCTTTGTCATAGTCAATAAAGCAGAAATAGATGTTTTTCTGGAACTCTCCTCCTTTTTTGATGATCCAGAAGATGTTGGCAATTTGATCTCTGGTTCCTCTGTCATTTCTAAAAGCAGCTTGAACATCTGGAATTTCATGGTTCACGTACTGCTGAAGCCTGGCTTGGAGAATTTTGAGCATTACTTTACTAGTGTGTGAGATGAGTGCAATTGTGCAGTAGCTTGAGCATTCTTTGGCATTGACTTTCTTTGGGATTGGAATGAGAACTGACCTTTTCCAGTCCTGTGGCCACTGCTGAGTTTTCCAAATTTGCTGGCATATTGAGTACAGCATTTTCATAGCATCATCTTTTAAGATGTTTATATCTTTCCTTTTCCCCTTTGCTTTTTGCATCTCTTCTTTTCACAGCTATTTGAAATGTTCTCAGACAGGCATTTTGCTTTTTTCATTTCTTTTTCATGAGGATGATCTTGATCTCTGTCTCCTGTACAATGTCACAAACTTCCATTCATAGTTCATCAGGCACTCTATCAGATCTAGTCCCATAAATGTAATTCTCACTTCCACTGCATAATCATAAGGATTTGATTTAGGTCATACCCTAATGGTCTAGTGGTTTTCCATACTTTCTTCAATTGAAGTCTGACTTTGGCAATAAGGAGTTCATGATCTGAGCCACAGTCAGCTCCCAGTCTTGTTTTTGCTGACTGTATAGAGCTTCTCCATCTTTGGCTGCAAAGAATATAATCAATCTGATTTTGGTGTTGACCATCTGGTGATGTCCATGTGTAGAGTCTTCTCTTGTGTTGTTGGAAGAGGGTGTTTGCTATGACCAGTGTATTCTCTTTGCAAAACTCTATTAGCCTTTGCCCTGCTTCATTCCATACTCCAAGGCCAAATTTGCCTGTTACTTCAGGTGTTTCTTGACTTCCTACTTCTGCATTCCAGACTCCTACAATGTAAAGGACATATTTTTTGGGTGTTAGTTCTAAAAGGTCTTTTAGGTGTTCATAGAACTGTTCAACTTCAGCTTCTTCAGTGTTACTGGTTAGGGCATAGACTTGGACTACCGTGATATTGAATGGTTTGCTTTGGAAACGAACAGAGATCATTCTGTCGTTTTTGAGTTTGTCTCCAAGTACTGCATTTTGGGCTCTTTTGTTGACCCTGATGGCTACTCCATTTCTTCTAAGGGATTCCTGCCCACAGTGGTAAATATAATGGTCATCTGAGTTAAATTCACCCATTCTAGTTCATTTTAGTGCACTGATTCCGAGAATGTCAACATTCACTCTTGACATGTCTTGTTTGACCACTTCCAGTTTGCCTTGATACATGAACCTGACACTCCAGATTCCTATGCAATGCTACTTTTTACAGCATTGGACCTTGCTTCTATCACCAGTCACATCCACAAAACAATAGAGGAAAACAATAGAATGGGGAAGATGGAGAAGGCAATGGCAACCCACTCCAGTACTCTTATATGGAAAATCCCATGGATGGAGGAGCCTGGTAGGCTTCAGTCTATGGGGTCATGAAGATTTGGACATGACTGAGTGACTTTACTTTCACTTTTCACTTTCATGCATTGAAGAAGTAAATGGCAACCCACTCCACTGTTCTTGCCTAGAGAATCCCAGGGACAGTGGAGCCTGGTGGGCTGCTATCTATGGGGTCACACAGAGTCAGACATGACTAAAGTGACTGCAGCAGCAGCAGCAGAGATCTCTTCAAGAAAATGAGAGATACCAAGGGAACATTTCATGCAAAGATAGGCTCAATAAAGGACAGACTAAACAGAAGCAGAAGATATTAAGAAGAGGTGGTAAGAATACACAGAAGAACTATACAAAAAAGATCTTCATGAGCCAGATAACCACAATGGTGTGATCACACAGCTAGAGCCAGACATCCTGGAATTTGAACTCAAGTGGGCCTTAAGAAGCATCACTGCGAACCAAGCTAGTGAAGGTGATGGAATTTTAGGTGAGCTACTTTAAATCCTAAGGTAGGATGCTGTGAAAGTGCTGCACTCAATATGCCAGCAAATTTGGAAATCTCAGCAGTGGCCACAGGACTAGAAAAAGTTAGTTTTCATTCCCATCCCAAAAAACGGCAGTGTCAAAGAATGTTACAACTACCACACAATTCTCCTTATCTCACATGCTAGCAAAGTAATGCTCAAAATTCTCCAAGCCAGGCTACAACAGTATGTGAACTGTGAACTTCCAGATGTTCAAGCTGTATTTAGAAAAAGCATAGGAACCAGAGATCAAGTTTCCAACATCCACTGGATCATTGAAAAAGCAACCGAGTTCCAGAATAACATCTACCTCTGTTTTATTGACTTGCCAAAGCCTTTGACTATGTGGATCACAATAAACTGTGGAAAATTCTCAAAGAGATGGGAATACCAGACCACCTTGCCTGCCTCCTGAGAAACCCATAGACAGGTCAAGAATCAACAGTTAGAACCATTGATTTCCAAAATCAGAAAGTACAAATTGGGAAACGATTATTGTCACCCTGCTTATTAAACTTATATGCAGAGTACATTGTGTGAAATGCTGGGCTGGATGAAGCACAAGCTGGAATAAAGATTGCCTGGAGAAATAACAATAATCTCTGATATGCAGACAACACCACCCTTATGGCAGAAAAAAATAAATGGGAATAAAGAGATTCTTGATGAATGTGAAAGAAGAGAGTGAAAAAGCTGGCTTAAAACTCAACATTGAAAAAACCAAGATCATGGCATCTAGTTTCATTACTTCATGGCAAATAGATGGGGAAACAATGGAAATAGTGAGAGAATTTATTTTGGGGGGCAGGCTCCAAAATTACTGCAGATGGTGCAGCCATGAAATTAAAAGATGCTTGCCCCTTGGAAGAAAAGTTATTACCAACCTAGACAGCATATTATTAAGCAGAGACATCACCTTGCCAACAAAGGTCCAACTAATCAAAGCTATGTTTTTTTTAGTAGTCATGTATGGATGTGAAAATTGGACTATAAAGAAAACTAAGAGCCAAAGAATTGATGCTTTTGAACTGTGTGTTATAGAAGACTCTTGAGAGTCCCTTGGACTGCAAGGAGATCCAATCAGTCCATCCTAAAGGAGCTCAGTCCTGGGTGTTCATTGGAAGGACTGATGCTGAAGCTGAAACTCCAAAACTTTGACCATCTGATGCGAAGAAATGACTTCGTGAAAAAGACCCTAATGCTGGATAAAATTGAAGGCGGGAGAAGAAGGGGATGACAGAGGATGAGATGGTTGGATGGCATCACCAACTTGATGGACATGAGTTTGAGCAAGCTCCAGGAGTTGGTGATGGACAGGGAAGCCTGATATGCTACATTCCATGGCATCCCAAAGAGTGAGATACGACTGAGTGACTGAACTGAATTGCTAATAGGTCCATTGAAAAGGCAATAGCTTCTCTTCCTCTTGAGTGCACTTAAGTGTTCTTAGAGGCTTGTTTCTTAACATGGGATTCAGGAAGTATGGTTATGCCTTTAAACTGTATGCAAAACCGCACGTGTGTGCATGTAAGAATGAAAATGTGTCTAAGTATGTGTTGGTTATATGCTTGACTTGTGGGTAGATGGAAATTTGTTTTGGTTCATTTTTTAAGGGGCTGAAAGAACAGTGTTAACATCCAATTTCCAAAAGTTCCCATGATGCAAAAAGTTTATAAGAAAGCCTTTGTATCATAGGGACCAGCAGTTTAGATCTTTAAAAAAGATAAATTGAGGCATATTATAAATTTAAGAGTTTGAGGAAAACAATGTTTGGTATCAAGCAGCACAAAAATCAGAGTGGTTAAAAACACTCAACCCGAAGAACTTAGGGGAAAGACTTTTAGAGAAAACATGGAATTAAAGCAAGAAATGATTTGATTTGGCTATAGCCTGAGTGTTTGCCTAATTTAGAAATAAATATGCTGTGTACAATCCAGTTGTTCTTCCATTGTTTAACCTTGAGGTATTTACAGTCTTAGGTTTGAGTTTGCTTACATAGGCAGGTAAGGTATTAAGATCACCTCAGTCTGATGGGTTTCTGTTTAATTAATTTAAGAAGATCAGTGGATGGAATATCTATGCACATTATAACATCTGGAAAGATATCTAAGAATATTGATAATAGGCTCCACCAACATATTTAATTAGTCTTGGATGGGGTTTATGCAGTGCTTTATTGGAAAATTTTCCCAAATGATTCTAATATATAATTAGTCTGGAGAACTACTTATTTAAACAAGATCTTATAGATCACTTCAATATTGTTTTATGGCAATAAATACAATCACTATTTTATTATCATAGTAGAGGATAACTTTAATTTTAGTTTTCATTTAATTTTTTTAACACACAGCTTTTCTGTCTTAAAGTATGTTTAAACAGTAACTCTTAAGTATACATTTCACTTGCCTAGAGTTATTGATGAGTTCTTAGGGCATAACTTTTTATTCTCAGATATTTGTTTTGAATATAAATAAGCTTAGGAAATAGACACGAGTATTGAAATTTTAAGGAAAAAAAATTCCACATTAAATTATCAGTCTGACAAAATAATACAATTTTGTTCATTGATTCAGATTCTGAGAAGAGATTGACATCAGTGTGTTAATCTCCAGGGTATTGAAAACTTTAGTAGAGAAAGCTATACTTGAAATGATCCTTAAAATCTATACTGTCTGAAGATCATTCATTAATATGGTGTCACTAGAACCAAGTAAATGTTCTTTCATACAAAATAAAGGAAACAGGGAAAAGAAATTAAAATATTAAAATAACAATTATTTTGGGTTTGTTTTAATACAATGTCTTTCGATACAAACCTCTTAGTTTCTTCTAAAACCTGTTTTTCTTTGATTCATTTTAAGGAAATTAGTGAAAGAGCTATTACTTATGATTGGAAATGAAACTGCCAACACCATTTAAAGAGTGATAGATTGTCGAATACTTAACAAAAATTAACACAATAGTAATGGAAATGTAATTGTTACGGAAATATTCTGAAGGAGATCAGCCCTAGGATTTCTTTGGAAGGAATGATGCTGAAGCTGAAACTTCAGTACTTTGGCCACCTCATGCGAAGAGCTGACTCATTGGAAAAGACTCTGATGCTGTGGAGGATTGGGGGCAGGAGGAGAAGGGGACGACAGAGGTTGAAATGGCTGGATGGCATCACTGACTCGATGGACGCCAATCTCAGTGAACTCCAGGAGTTGGTGATGGACAGGGAGGCCTGGCGTGCTGCGATTCATGGGGTCGCAAAGAGTCGGACAGGACTGTGCAACTGAACTGAACTGAACTGAATGGAAATACTAAAGAAACTCATATTAACCCTTTAAACAGTCATATTTTAAAGATGAGGAAACTAGATCTTATTGAATTTATTGATCCAAGTTCACACAGGTAGGGTCAGATGACACTGGAATAAATATCTTTTTTACTTGAGTGGCAATGCTCTTCATCTCTACTTTCTATTCATGTACTCCTTGCTTATACCCCTTCCCTTGTCAGCTCCTCTCAATTTGTGTTGGTTCCGATAAGAGACTCTCATTTCTCAAAATTACTGGATTCACTTGAGCCTCAAACTGAAGGTTTTGGACCCTGTGAACTAAACAGAGAAGTGTTTGGTATGAAAGATAATGAGTGAAAGCAGAGGACTCAGATTTTAGCCCCACACCTGCTCTGAGAAGTTTCAGGGTGAAGAAGCCTTTTACTTTTGCTTGGTTAAATGTTTCCTACTATATTTCTACACAAATATTTCCTGCTCCCTCTGGAGAGCTACTTTTCTAATATCTTAACAGATACTATTTGGGTACTTTTCATTATAGCATTTACATTCTGTACATCAAAGAAATTTAGGAGACATGTAAGGTATTAGGTATGCTTCTTCTTCTTCTTCTTCTTTTTTTTTTTTTTTGCTGTGCTGACTCTTCATTGCTGTATACCAGATTTCTCTAGTTGTGCCAAGTGGAGAGTACTCTCTAGTTACAGGACACAGGCTCTAGAGTGTGCAGTCTTCGGTAGCTGTGACACACAGGCTTAGTTGCCACTAGGCATATGGGATCTTCGTTCTTGGACCAGAGATTGAACCCATATCTCCTACACTGGCAAGTGGACTCCTAATCACTGAGTCACCACACAGGTCCCTGTTTATAGCTGGCACCCATTTTATCTGCACTAAGGGAGGTGAAACCACTCATGAAAGCTAGTATTCACTTGGATACTGCTAATAGAGTGAGTATTCCATCAGATGAAAGAAGTGTCTCATTCCATTTGTGCGTGTATATATGTGTGCTTATACATGTATGACTATATTTATTCTTAGATCCAGGATTCCTGAGAGAGTCATGTTTCAAATAGTAATTATCCTAAGATATAGAATGATCCCAAATATAAGAAAGCAGCAGTGATTCATGCTTACCCTTTCTTCCCTCTAAACTTAATTTTCTTGATCTCTCTATATTTTCTGCTGACTGTTTTCCAGCTTCTGATTTCCCTTATAGTCCTCCAGAATATGATTAAATTTTCAAAAAAAAAAAAAGCCCATGGTATTTTCTATAAGTAATTAAAAGCATTGATCTTTTACATAGGTATCATAATACAAGAGAATGTCAGAATGATATGAACTCATGTGTTACTTTTATTCTCTATGTCTAGTCCAGTAACTGGGCTTTGCATCAATGTCCATTGGAAAAGGTTAGAATAGAGGAAATAACAAAAATCTGGGTGAGCTAGAGAACCAACGAAAACAACAGATGCATTTCAAAATGCATATTTGGATTAAATGTTTATACAAAATCTTAAAGCTCTCCTCTGTTTTGTCTTTTGTAATACCTGGGTTTCCTTGTAATTCCACCCGGTTGTATTCAATAAAAGGCTTATATTTACATCTCCCATGTCACTGTAATGTGCATAACTATGCTGTGTTTTTTTTTTTTTTTTTTAAGCTACTTTGTGTTGTACCCATATAAGTCTTCCTCCATTATAATCAGAATATGAGGTGGTTTTGTGAAAGGACAATGATACAAAGGGGGCAAAAAACATGCATTTATTGCTGCATTTGGAAGATCTTTTTACACACATCTATATATGTATTCATTTACCTTATAGGCATTGTTTGGTGTTAGATTGGTCATTTCTTTCTCACATTACTTATATATCAGTTATTTTCCTAATTTAGTTTTTGTTCAGATGTTTGTCTATTTTAATATATTGTTTTTCTTACATATGCCATCATTTCTCATCAGTTTTAACTATAATCATTTTATTTTTAAATATGAATACCATTTGTCAAATATACAGAGTTCTCTTATCTTAGTATGTTTAAATGGTTTTCAAAGTATTTTCCTCTTTTATCATTATTTTTTAATATAAATTTATTTATTTTAATTGGAGGCTAATTGCTTTACAATATTGTATTGGTTTTGCCATACATCAACATGAATCTGCCATGGGTATACACGTGTTCCCCATTCTGAACCCCCCTCCCACCTCCATCGCCATACCATCCCACGGGGTCATCCAAGTGCACCACCTGGAGCATCCTATGTCATGCATCGAAACTGGACTGGTGATTCGTTTCACATATGATATTATACATGTTTCAATGCCTTTCTCACAAATCACCCCACCCTTGCCCTCTCCCACAGAGTCCAAATGCCTGTTCTATACATTTGTGTCTCTTTTGCTGTCTCGCATACAGGGTTATCATTACCATCTTTCTAAATTCCATATATATGCACTCAGTTCAGTTCAGTTCAGTCGCTCACTTGTGTCCGACACCTTGCAATCCCATGAATCGCAGTATGTCAGGCCTCCTTGTCCATCACCAACTCCCGGAGTTCACTCAGACCCACGCCCATCGAGTCAGTGACCAGATCCAGCCATCTCATCCTGTCATCCCCTTCTCCTCCTGCCCCCAATCCCTTCCAGTATCACAGTCTTTTCCAATGAGTCAACTTTTCGCATGAGGTGGCCAAAGTACTGGAGTTTCAGCTTCAGCATCATTCCTTCCAAAGAAATCCCAGGCCCGATCTCCTTCAGGATGGACTGGTTGGATCTCCTTGCAGTCCAAGGGACTCTCAAGAGTCTTCTCCAACACCACAGTTCAAAAGCATCAATTCTTTGGTGCTCAGCCTTCTTCACAGTCCAACTCTCACATCCATACATGACTAATGGAAAAACCATAGCCTTGACTAGAAAGACCTTAGTCAGCAAAGTAATACCTCTGCTTTTCAATATGCTATCTAGGTTGATCATAACTTTTCTTACAAGGAGTAAGCGTCTTTTGATTTCGTGGCTGCAGTCACCATCTGCAGTGATTTTGGAGCCTAGAAAAATAAAGTGTGACACTGTTTCCACATCTATTTCCCATGAAGTGATGGGACTGGATGCCATGATCTTCGTTTTCTGGATGTTGAGCTTTAAGCCAACTTTTTCACTCTCCTCTTTCATTTTCTTCAAGAGGCTCTTCAGTTCCTCTTCACTTTCTACCATAAGGGTGGTGTCATCTGCATATCTGAGGTTATTGGTATTTCCCCCAGCAATCTTGATTCCAGCTTGTGTTTCTTCCAGTCCAGCATTTCACATGATGTATTCTGAATATAAGTTAAATAAGCAGGGTGACAATATATAGCCTGGACGTATTCCTTTTCCTATTTGGAACCAGTCTGTTGTTCCATGTCCAGTTCTAACTGTTGCTTCCTGACCTGCATACAGATTTCTCAAGAGGCAGGTCAGGTGGTCTGGTATTCCCATCTCTCTCAGAATTTTCCACAGTTGATTGTGATCCACACAGTCAAAGGCTTTGGTATAGTCAATAAAGCAGAAATAGATGTTTTTCTGGAACTTTCTTGCTTTTTCCATGATCCAGCAGATGTTGGCAATTTGATCTCTGGTTCCTCTGCCTTTTCTAAAACCAGCTTGAACATCTGGAAGTTCACGGTTCACGTATTGCTGAAGTCTGGCTTGGAGAATTTTGAGCATTACTTTACTAGCATGTGAGATGAGTGCAATTGTGTGGTATTTTGAGCATTCTTTGGCATTCCCTTTCTTTGGGATTGGAATAAAAATTGACCTTTTCCAATCCTGTGGCCACTGCTGAATTTTTCAATTTGCTGGTGTATTGAGTGCAGCACTTTCAGAGCATCATCTTTCAGGATTGGAATAGCTCAACTGGAACTCCATCACTTCAACTAGCTTTGTTCCTAGTGATGCTTTCTAAGGCTCATTGGACTTCACATTCCAGGATGTCTGGCTCTAGATGAGTGATAACACCATCATGGTTATCCAGGTCATGAAGATCTTTTTTGTACAGTTCCTCTGTGTATTCTTGCCACCTCTTCTTAATATCTTCTGGTTCTGTTAGATCCATACCATTTCTGTCCTTTATCGAGCACATCTTTGCATGAAATGTTCCCTTGTTATCTCTATTTTCTTGGAGAGATCTCTAGTCTTTCTCATTCTGTTGTTTTCCTCTATTTCTTTGCATTGATCACTGAAGAAGGCTTTCTTATCTCTTCTTGCTATTCTTTGGAACTCTGCATTCAGATGCTTTTATCTTTCCTTTTCTCCTTTGCTTTTTGCTTCTCTTCTTTTCACAGCTATTTGTAAGGCCTCCCCAGAAAGCCATTTTGCCCATTTTTTTCATTGTGTCATTTATTTTTCTGGAATTGAGCTGCAGGAGTTGCTTATATATTTTTGAGGTTAATTATTTGTCCATTGTTTCATTTGCTATTATTTTCTTCCATTCTGAAGTCTGTCCTTTCACTTTGTTTATAGTTTCCTTTGTTGTGCAGAAGCTTTTAATTTTAATTAGGTCCCATTTGTTTATTTTTTTTATTTCCAATATACTTGGAGGTGTGTCATAGAGAATCCTGCTGTGATTTATGTCAGAGAGTGTTTTGCCTATGTTCTCTTCTAAGAGTTTAAATCTTTAATCCATTTTGAGTTTATTTCTATGTATGATGTTAAAAAGTGTTCCAGTTTCATTCTTTTGCAAGTGGTTGACCAGTTTTCCAAGTACCACTTGTTAAAGAGATTTTTTCCATTGTATATTCTTGCCTCCTTTGTCAAAGATAAGGTGTCCATAGGTGCATGGGTTTATCTCTGGGCTTTGTATTTTGTTCCATTGACCTATACTTCTGTCTTTGTGCCAGTACCATACTGTCTTGATGACTGTGGCTTTGTAGTAGAGCCTGAAGTCAAGCAGGTTGATTCCTCCAGTTCCATTCTTCTTTCTCAAGATTGCTTTGGCTATTTGAGGCTTTTTGTATTTCTATACAAATTGTGAAATTATTTGTTCTAGCTTTGTGACAAATACCATTGGTAGCTTGATAGGGATTGCATTGAATCTGTAGATTTCTTTGGGTAGTATCATTTTCACTATATTGATTCTTCTGATCCATGAACACGATATATTTCTCCACCTGTTAGTGTCCTCTTTCATTTCTTTAACCAGTGTTTTATAGTTTTCTATATATAAGTCTTTGGTTTCCTTCAGTTCAGTTCAGTCACTCAATCATGTCCAACTCTTTGCAACCTCATGAATCACAGCACGCCAGGCCTCCCTCTCCCTCACCAACTCTGGAATTTACTCAAACTCATGTCCATCGAGTTGGTGATGCCATCCAGCCATCTCATTCTCTGTTGTCCCCTTCTCCTCCTGCCCCCTACCCCTTCCAGCATCAGGTTCTTTTCCAATGAGTCAACTTTCGCATGAGATGGCCAAAGTATTGGAATTTCAGCTTTAGCATCAATCTTTCCAATGAACACCTAGGACTGATCTCCTTTAGGATGGACTGGTTGGATCTCCTTGCAGTCCAAGGGACTCTCAAGAGTCTTCTCCAACACCACAGTTTAAAAGCATCAGTTCTTCGGCACTCAGCTTTCTTCACAGTCCAACTCTCACAGCTGGAAAAACCACTGGAAAAACCATAGTCTTGACTAGATGGACCTTTGTTGGCAAAGTAATATCTCTGCTTTTCTATATACTATCTAGGTTTGTTTCTTTAAGTAGATATATTCCTAAGTATTTTATTCTTTTCGTTGCAATAGTTAATGAAATTGTTTCCTTAATTTCTCTTTCTGTTTTCTCATTTTTAGTGTACAGGAATGAAAGGGATTTCTGTGTTGATTTTATATCCTGCAACTTTACTATATTCATTGATTAGCTCTAGTAATTTCTGGTAGCATCTTTAGGGTTTTCTATGTAGATGATCATGTCATCTGCAAATAGCGAAGGTTTTACTTCTTCTTTTCCAATTTGGATTCCTTTTATTTATTTTTCTTCTCTGATTGCTGTGGCCAAAACTTCCAAAACTATGTTGAATAGTAGTGGTGAGAGTGGGCACCCTTGTCTTGTTCCTGACTTTAGGGGTAATGCTTTCAACTTTTCACCATTGAGGATAATGTTTGCTGTGGGTTTGTCATATATAGCTTTTATTATGTTGGGTTATATTCCTTCTATTCCTGCTTTCTGGAGAGTTTTTATCATAAATGGATGCTGAATTTTGTCCAANTGCAAGGAGATCCAACCAGTCCATTCTGAAGGAAATCAGCTCTGGGATTTCTTTGGAAGGAATGATGCTGTAACTGAAACTCCAATACTTTTGCCACCTCATGCAAAGTGTTGACTCATTGGAAAAGACTTTGATGCTGTGAGGAACTGGGGGCAGGAGAAGAAGGGAATGACAGAGGATGAGATGGCTGGATGGCATCACTGACTTGATGGATTCGAGTCTGAGCGAACTCTGGGAGTTGGTGATGGATGGGGAGGTCTGGCGTGCTGCGATTCACGGGGTCGCAAAGTGTCGGACACAACTATGTGACTGAACTGAACTGAACTGTGGTGTTTCCCCTTGGGTTTATCTTGTTTGGGACTCTCCAGGTTTGTTAGACTTGGGTGATTATTTTCTTCCCCATTTTAGGGAAGTTTTCACCTTTTATCTCAAGTATGTTCTCATGGTCTTTATATTTGTCTTCTTCTGGGACTCCTATGATTTGAATGTTGGGGCATTTAACATTGTCCCAGAGATCTCTGAGATTGTCCTCATTTCTTTTGATTCATTTTTCTTTTTTCATCTCTGATTCATTTATTTCTACTATTCTATCTTCTGCCTCACTAATCCTATCTTCTGACTCCATTATTCTACCATTTGTTCCTTCCAGAGTGTTTTAGATAACATTTATTGCATTATTCATTATATATTTACTCTTGTATTTCTTCTTCTTCTTCTTCTTCTGCTGCTGCTGCTGCTAAGTTGCTTCAGTCATGTCCAACTCTGTGCGACCCCATAGACAGCAGCCCACCAGGCTCCCCCATCCCTGCAATTCTCCAGGCAAGAACACTAGAGTGGGTTGCCGTTTCCTTCTCCAATGCATGAAAGTGAAAAGTGAAAGGGAAGATGCTCAGTTGTGTCCAACTTCTAGCAACCCCATGGACTGCAGCCCACCAGGCTCCTCCATCCATGGGGTTCTCCAGACAAGAGTACTGGAGTGGGGTGCCATTGCCTTCTCCATTTATTTCTTCTGGGTCCTTGATAAACCTTTCTTGAATCTTCTCAGTCCTTGTCTCCAGGCTATTTATCTGTGATTCTATTTTGATTTCAAGATTTTGGATCATTTTCACTATCATTATTCTAAATTATTTATCAGGTAGATTCATTATCTCTTCCTCTTTGGTTTAGTGGGCATTTATCCTGTTCCTTTACCTACTGGGTATTCCTTTATCTCTCCATCTTGTTTATATTGCTGTGTTTGGGGTGGCCTTTCTGTATTCTGGCAGTTTGTGGAGTTCTCTTTATTGTGGAGTTTCCTCACTGTGGGTAGGGTTGTACGGTTGGCTTGTCAAAGTTTCCTGGTTAGGGAAGCTTGTGTCCGTGTTCTGGTGGGTGGGACTGGATTTCTTCTCTCTGGAGTGCAATGAAGTGTCCAGTAATGAATTATGAGATGTCAGTGGGTTTGGAGTGACTTTGGACAGCCTGTATATTGAAGCTCAGGTCTATGTTCCTGTGTTGCTGGAGAATTTGCATGGTATGTCTTGCTCTGAAACTCGTTGGCCCTTGGTTGGTGCTTGGTTTCAGTGTAGGTATGGAGGTGCTTGATGAGCTCCTGGTGATTAATGTTCCCTGGAGTCAGGAGTTCTCTGGTGTTCTCAGGATTTGGACTTAAGCCTCCTGTTTCTGGCTTTCAGTCTTATTTTTACAGTAGTCTCAAGATTTCTCCATCTATACAGCACCATTGATAAAACATCTAGGTTAAAGATGAAAAGTTTCTCCACAATGAGGGACACCCAGAGAGGTTCACAGAGTTACATGGAGAAGAGAAGAGGGAAGAGGCAGAATGAGGTGACTAGGACAAGATGAGGTGGAATCAAAAGAGGAGAGAGCAAGCTAGCCAGTAATCACTTCCTTACTTGCACTCCACAGTCTGGACTGCTCAGAGATGTTCACGGAGTTATACAGAGAAGAGAAGAGGGAGGAGGGAGACAGAGGTGACCAGGAGGATAGAGGGGGGACTCAAAATGAGAGAGACAGATTCAGGTAGTAATCAGTTTCCTAAGTGTTCTCCACCATCCAGAACACACAAAGAGATTCACAGAGTTGCGCAGAGAAGAGAAGGGGGAGGGAGGAGATAGAGGCGACCTGGTGAAGAAAAAGGAGAGTCCAAAGAGGGAGAGAGCAGTCAAGCCAGTAATCTCGCTCCCAAGTAAATATAGATACTGAAGATTGGGTCCTTAAAGGTCCAAAATTAATAACAAATACCAAAAAGCAAAGAATAAAAATCTAGAGTAGAGGTTGGATATTCAAAAATACAATATTAAAGAAAAAAAGTCACAAAAATTATAAAATATATATATATGAAGTTGGCTTTAAAAAATAAGGTCTCTCTTTTTACTTTTGCAAAGTAATAGTAGGTTATAAAAATGAAAATTAAAGGAGTAACAGAGGACTTAAAAATAGGAAAAAAAAAAAAAGAATGATAGTAAAAATATATCTAGGACTTCCTCTGGTGGTGTTGTGGGCAATATGAGTTCAGTTCATTTTTGGATAGTTACTTGATCCAGCTTGTATTTCTCAAGATCTATAGGCCCCTTCCTATGTACTCGGTACTAACTACAGGGTTTTAATCTATTGCTCCTGTCACTTTCAAGGAGGTTCCCTCTGTTTTAGCTTGTTTGCTGGTCTCTTCAGTGTCTAATTTCCACCCTGACACAAGGGGGCGGTGGTGGACACTTTTTTAGGCTCACTTGTTCAGTTGTGCTGTGGGGAGTGAGGGACACTGCAAACAAATAACACTGGCATGTGCTTGCAGTGTCTTGGCCACATTGGGTTTGTCCCCGCTCATGGCGTGTGTGTTTTCCCTGTCTACACTGCTTAGGCTCTAGGTTGCTCTGCCGGCAACTGTCTGAGGCCAGCCCTGGGTTGTATGCACTTCCCAGGTCTAAGCTGCTCAGTTTCAGGTTCTCGGGTAGTCCTCAGAGGCGCAGACTCGGTTGGGCCTGTGTTTTGTGCCCTTCCCAGGTCCGAGCACCTCAGGTGACCAGGTGTTTGATGAGCGCGGTTGCTGTGATTTATTGCCTCTGCTGTCTCTGCCACTCGGTTTTCTGGGTGTACAATCAGCGCACCTTCTCAGGTGAATGTTGACCAGAATTCCAAGAAGTCTTGGTTAGCAATGAAGCCTGCTTGCAGTTTGATAGATAATGCCTCTCTGGGGCTGCAACTGCCCCCTTCCAGCTAAGGCTGCCTTTGCCTACCTGTCACCAGAGGGTGGATGTGCCAGTCTGCAGCCGACTAGCTCTACTCAGTCCTTTGTTCTGTGAGCGGGCCTGATGGTGTCTTAAGTTAGGGCTTTCCGTGTATCTCTAGTCAGTTCTTTGTTCTGTGAGCAGGCCTAGTGGCATCTTGAAAGTGAAAGTGAAGTCTCTCAGTCGTGTCCAACTCTCTGCAACCTCATGGACTGTAGCCTACCAGGCTTCTCAGTCCATGGCATTTTCCAGGTAAGAGTACTGGAGGGGGTTGCCTTTCCCTTCTCCAGGGGATCTTTCCAATCCAGGGACTGAATCTGGGTCTCCTGCATTGTAGGCAGATACTTTACCTTCTTTTCCCGCGATAGCTATCCCAAAATCTCGTTTGCTATCACAAGTTAGTTCTCTCAGATTGCCCTTGGGTCATTCAGGCCGGTCCTTACTCTAAGCAATGCAGCCTGCGCCTCCCTGCCCAGCACCCGCTTGCTAGTGGCGGATGCAGGCATCTGCACTGCTTCTCCACTGGGGGAGTTACTGTTGGGTACCGTAATCTGTGGGTTTTAATTATTTATTTATTTTTCCTCCCAGTTATGTTGCCCTCTGTGGTTCCAAGGCTTATCACAGACTCTGCAGTGAGAGTGTTTCCCAGTTTTTGGAAATTTCTTTTTTGAGACTCTCTTCCCAAGATGGAGCTCCATCCCTACCTCTTTTGTCTCTCTTTTTATCTTTTTTATTTTTTCCTACCTCCTTTCAAAGACAATGGGCTGCTTTTCTTGGTGCCTGGTGACCTCTGCCGGCATTCAGAAGTTTTTTTGTGGAATTTACTCAGCATTCAAATGTCCTTTTGATGAATTTGTGGGGGAAAAAGTGGTCTCCCCTTCCTATTCCTATGCCATCTTAGGACCACCTCCTCCTCTTTTATCATTATTTTTTAATGATCCTGAATCTAGACATAATTTAGGATCTAGTAAAATTATGTATATATATATATATATATGTTTAATCACATATATGTTGACCCTTGAAAACAGGGCTTTGAACTGCATGGATCCACTTATAAGAAGGTTTCTTTTCATAGCAAATACTATACAACTACATGTTCCTGAGTTGATTTAACCCATAGATTCAGAGGAACTACGGATACTGAGAACCAACTATAAATTACACAAAGACTTTTGACTGTGCAGAGGGTCAGTGCACCTAATTCCCATGTTGTGCAACTGTCAAATTGATATATCCTTGTGTATATATGTGCTGTATATATGTTGTTGCTTTTGTTTAGTTGCTAAGTACTGTCAGACTCTTCTGTGACCCTATGAACTGTAGCCTGCCAGTCTCCTCTGTCCATGGGATTTTACAGGTAAGAATACTGCAGTGGGTTGCCATTCCTTTCTCCAGGGGATCTTACCACCCAGGGATCAAGTCCATGTCTTCTATGCCTCCTGCATTGACAAGCATATTCTTTACCACTGAGCCACTAGGGAAGCCTGAGTATATATTGTAGACATATCTATACACGTACAGGCTTCACAGATGGGGCAGTGATAAAGAATCTGCCTGCCAATCCAGAAGACATGGATTCAGTCCCTGGGTGGGGAAGATCTCATGAAGAAGGAAATGGCAGCCCACTTCAGTATTCTTGCTTGGGAAACCCCATGGATAAAGGAGCCTGGTAGTCCATGACTGAGCACACGTCTGTATGTGTATAAGGATATAGACTTATAAATAAGTAATTTTTTTTTTACTTGATAATGATATGTGAACATAAATGCATAATTTTATATACCACAAGTGTCTCAATAGTGATTTAATTTCTTATAAAATGTAATTATGTGTGACATGCATGATAGTTTAGAAAATTTAATCAGTGTTCATTAGTATACATGAAAAAGTATAGTGAGTAACAAAAGGATAAAGTTACCCCAACCATATTTTCAAGATCTGGGTCTGGGATTAGATAAAAGCAATCTGAGGATGATTAGCATCTATAATTACAAATATTTGTAGCATTAAGTCTAATAGCAGTATTGATCCTCACACAGATAATTCCTGCTGCTATTATTCACCAATTTAGCACTGGCATATTTCACTACCTCTCACTAACTTATGGGCTCACAGACAGTGTGATTCATGCCCCTAGTCTTTGAATATAAACACACTGTGATAAAACTTGTCTAAATTTGAAACATAAATTAGTAAAGAATTAATCAGTTTAGCAAAGGTGTTAAACAACATTCTAGTCTCTTGACACTTTCAAGACTTATCCAGCAGGTTGTTTTAAGGTGAAATTTTCTCCTGATGCAAGATTTGGGTGCTGCCATCAATAATTCAGTTGTTAATAGGAACTCAAATGTGAAGTTTAATATTCTGATAATAAATGTATTGAGTATCAATACAGGAACTAAAATCTTATTATGAAACTGTATGTACATTTTTGGTCAACGGAATAACTTTATTTCCTCCAACATATCCTTTTTCCTTCCTTTACCCAGACTTCTGTCTATCTTTGCATAGGAACAGCCTGATAGATTTTACTCTGGAGATTCCTATTTTGGAAGACTTTTTTAAAAGCTTAGCTACTCTCTCCAATGTGAATTTTACCCATAACAGGAAAGAGTTTGGTGCTGTTTCTTGAAATACTTTTCTCATTCTATAAAATGTCAAACCACTTGGTAAAACATCCAGAAATATAAGTCAGAGAAATGTTTTGAGTAGTGTTGTTCTCTTAGAAAATAATTGGAATCTATTTCACAAGACAGACTGTTAGAATGAGATTATGATCAGAAAGGAAACTCTTCTAAACTCGAAGTGTTATGGAACCAAACTTGGATCTTCTCATCTGCCAATTTACTGACTTGGTTGTGGTGAGGGAGAGTGTAGTGTATATT
Organism: Neotragus moschatus; assembly: GCA_006410615.1. Lineage (NCBI taxonomy): Eukaryota > Metazoa > Chordata > Mammalia > Artiodactyla > Bovidae > Neotragus > Neotragus moschatus. Next base: position 278,607 of record SJYA01001319.1, read on the forward strand.
TTCTGGGCACCAAGCAAGGAGAACAAGTAGCTCATGCTCAAAAGACTCAAGTTCCTTGATGTCTTTCAGAGAGGGGTTTTAAAGGCAGCATTTGGAGTAAGGCCTGCAAGATGTATGACTTCCTTCTGATTGGTTGGTGGTGAGGTAACAGAGTGATGTTTCAGGAATCTTAATCATCAATCTTCTGGTTCCAAAGAGTCTGAGGGCTAGTGCCAATGCTCAACATATAGTCACCACCTACCATTTGGGCAGGGATTCTAAGTTCCTGTGGAACAACTCAAAGATATATGTTATATCATTATGTATATCCTTTGAAGAGGAACTAGAACTCTGATTTTTTTTTTTTTCTTGTTAATTGATTTTCCTTTGTTTCTGCACTCCCTTACCTCTCTAATTAGTAAATACTTAGTCTGCTCTTTGGAACTCAGGGAAGGCATAAGAGACTAGAGCCTTTTCAACAAAAGCAGTAAATAGGGGACATAGAGAAGATTTTCTACCCAGGAGGGCCCTGCAGGGTCCCACATGGTTTCAGTCTCCCCTTTTCTTTTGTACTTCTCAATCCAGAGGGGAAATGGGACAGTGCAGAAAAAGGAATAAAGTTTTAGATACAGAGGTAAGTCACAGACTCAACAGTGGAACTTGGTTATAGGTGGACTTGATTTCAAAACCTCATAAAATATTTGATTTTAGGTGATGGCCCAGATTTGAAAAAAGCATTCACCAAATTGTGAACATAATTCAACTATTGTTACTACATTTTGAATATCAAATTTGGGTATCAAATTTTATTCCTAACAGATGCTTAAATTGACTATAACTTTTTGAAATTTAAAATTAGGCCTTTACATCTCATGGTCTAAATTTTCTTAGTACCAATGACATAGAATCCCTAGCATGCCAGAACACTAGTGATATTTAGGCTCACGGTAGTAGTTTTCAAAAGTCATTAACTTATTTCTTTTGGAGTTACCCCAGATCATCAATGACATGTTCTATTTCTACTGTTATGATAGAATTTCTGCTTTAAGATTTGACATTTCTTAGCCTTATCAGAAACATAGAGTGTTAAAGACCATAGCTTAATTAACTACAATCTTAAAGGACAAGTGGCCACTACTAGCAATTAAAGTATGTCACCAGTCTCCACATTTGTTTTTAAGTCGCTGAGTCATGTCTGACTCTTTGGGACCCCATGAACTGCAGCATACCAGGCATCCCCTGTTCTTCTCTCTCTCCTAGAGTTTGCTCAAAAACTCATATCCATTGAGTTGGTGATGCCATCCAACCATCTCATCCTCTGTCACCCCCTTCTCTCCTGCCCTCAATCTTTCCTAGCATCGGGGTCTTTTCCAGTGATTCAGCTCTTCGCATCAGGTAGCTAAATTTTTGGAGCTTCAGATTCAGCATCAGTCCTTCCAATGAATATTCAGGATTGATTTCCTTTAAGACTGATTCTACACATTATCAAAGTATAAATTATTTCTTTATATAAAACACATATTTATTGCATAAAACACAGGAATGCTGTGAGTAATAAGTAATGAGTAATAAGGTTCCACTAAACAGTCTACTAAACCTCATTTAATCTATAATGTGATTTTAATTATAGAACAATGACTAGCCTATTTCTGGTGTTCAGGAGCAATTGGTCATGTGATATAAGAGGGAAAATAAAAATGCCATTCCCCATTCCCTTTCCACATACTTTTGATTCAGGAAAAGGATAAGGACATTTTCTATAATTTTTTTTTCTGTCACTTTCCTATATTTTTTCTCTATGCTCCATTCTATTTCTATTTTATTTTCACTATTTCTCTTTACCAATACTCTTCCAAATCATTTGCCTCCACCTAATCAAAACCACAGCTCTACTAATTATTTACAAAAAATTCTCATATCTTTTAATTATTGTTTACCTGCATGATGTGGGAATGATATCTAATTCTTCATACTGGCAACTTGAATTTTCATCTTGTAAAACCAAAGTCTTTGTAGAAAGGAAAAATAAGATTCCAAAAGATGGGACAAGCCTTCTCTAGTATTTACACCTCAGAATTAGCTTCCATATGTGTTCTTTCTGCTTTTCATGCTTTCCCCCCCCCCTTTCTGTATTTCAGAATCTACAAATTCTTAAAGAATTTTTAGTATTTTTAAACAGGTCCAATGACTGTCATAGGAGGCAGAGAAAGAAATGGATATAGTGGCTTTCACATCAGATTATTTGTAGTTTCTGACGTGCTTGTTAGAAACATAAGGTTTTAAATCTCTTTGGATAAAGAAAATATGCATGCACATTCTTTAAGTTCTTGCTTTTGTTATCCCTCTTTAGGCTAAAAACTTTATTAGGCCCTGACTTCTGTGATTGTGGCTCCTAGAATTATTCTAGTTTACTTAGCACCCTCTTGTTTAAACTTAATCTATTTTGCTTTATTTTTTCCTTTCTTTTTAATTTTTTTTGTCTCTGAGTTGTACTGTGGTGTTAGAGAAGACTCCTGAGAGTCCCTTGGACTGCAAGGAAATCCAATCAGTCCGTTCTAAAGGAGATCAGCCCTGGGTATTCTTTGGAAGGAATGATGCTAAAGCTGAAACTCCAGTACTTTGGCCATCTCATGTGAAGAGTTGACTCATTGGAAAAGACTCTGATGCTTGGAGGGGTTGGGGGCAGGAGGAGAAGGGGATGACAGAGGATGTGATGGCTAGATGGCATTACTGACTTGATGGACCTGAGTTTGGGTGAACTCTGGGAGTTGGTGATGGACAGGGAGGCCTGATGTGTTGCGACTGATGGGGTTGCAAAGAGTCGGACATGACTGAGCAACTGAACTGAACTGAACTGAACTGAAGTAGCATCTTGTTACAATCCATATTTTTATCTTTCAGTCCATACTTTTTACCCTAATCAGGTGTCTATACTTGTCCTTTCTCTGGGTAGATTATTCTTTGGCTGAAAACACTGAATATTTCTTCCCCAGATAGAAATATGTGTCCTAATCTGAAGTAGATTTATTTTTCCTTTCAAGGTTTCCTTGCTCTCAGTTACAGGAACTTCTCTTCAGCCCCAGGCCTTGTGCTTGACCTTGTCTCTAGTATTAATCAGCAAACATTGTGTATTCCTTGACACCTAATGTTTATTTTTTATAGCATGTGACTTCTAGTTACTTGTTCCATCTTGTGCCTGCCTATTGAGTATATTGCCTTTGATGACTGATAGCAGTTTTGTAGTTCAAATGCACTCTACTACTTTGTTGATCTTTAGGAAATGTTGCTCAGCCTACTTGTTTTGTCAAAAGTGGCTTTAAGACAGTACTTTAACCCATAAGATCTGAGACTTTCAACTCTCAGTCACATATCCATGTAAGATAAACAGATGAACGTATGTATATATGTATGTGTGCATGTATGTGAATGGTTTTCCCTGGTGGCTCAGACGATAAACAATATTTAATTCAGGAGACCCAGATTCAATCCCTGAGTCAGGAAGATGCCCTGGAAAAGGAAATGGCAACCCATTCCACTCTGGGGAATTCCATGGATAGAGGAGCCTGTGAGTTACAGTCCATGGGGTCTCAAAGAGTTGCACACCTATTTGTCTCTAATCTATGTCTGCCTTTATTTCATCAACCTCATAAGGCATGGAGGAGTCTGGGGGCTACAGTCCATGGGGTCTCAAAGAGTTGCACACCTATTTATCTCTAATCTATGTCTGCCTTTATTTCATCAACCTCATAAGGCATGGATCTTGGATAAATACTTTGGATTAAATGATAGGTGAAAGTTTTTATTCAATTAAAATATTTTTATTCAATCTTAACAATTTAAGAAACTTTCATGATTTTTAATTTTCCAGTATGTTGTAATATTTGACAATCACTTTGGCATTATATGAGAGTTCAAGTTGCTAAATATCATCAATAGTAAGCATTGTCAGCTTTTTAATTTTAACCATTCTCTTAGTTCAACCACAACCTTGCTGTAGTTTTAACTTGCATTTGCCTGATGAGAAATTGTGTCACACATGCATTTCAAGCACTTAGACATTTGCATAGATTTATTTTTGTAAAATGTCTGTACAGATATGTCCATTACTTATTGGGGGATATATGTTCTTATAAATTGGGTTGTAGAAGTTCTTTATATATTCTGAATATAAATCCTTTTTCAGCTGTATGTATTATAAATATTTTCTCTCAGGCTGTGACTTGCCTTTTTTTGTAGTGGTCTTTCCAGGGTAATTTTTACAATTTTGATAGTACCCATTTTATTGTTTTTCAAAAATTGCTCACACCATTATGTCCTATTTAAATGATCTTTGCCTACACTGAAGTCAAAGAGGTATATGTTTTCTTCTAAAAATGTTATATGCTTATTTTTAGACTCATGATCCATAATTTTATACTTGATATGAGGGAAGGGTAGATGTTTATTTGTCCTTCAAATATCAAATTGTTGCAGCAATATTTGTGAAAAGACTTTTATTTCCCTACTGATTGCCTTGTCACCTTAAAAAAAAGATGAATTATCTATGTATGATGTATGTGAAGATCTATTTCTAAACTTTATCCCTATTCATCTGTATGTTTAAACTTAGGCAAGTATAACAGTAATGAATAAAAATAGATGTCTGATTAGTCTTGAATTCACATGGCATGAGTGCTATAGTTTTCTTTTACTCCAGTTATTGCTTTGGTTATTCTTAGGTTGTTGGCTTATCACATATGTGTGTGTGTGTGATTGTGTATGGAATATATATATACATGGAATACTCCTGGCAAGAACACTGTAGAGGGTACCCGTTCCTTTCTCTAGGGGATCTTCCTGATCCAGGGATCAAACCTGGGGCTCCTCCATTACAGTCAGATTGTTATTGTCTGAGATAGCTTCCTTGGAGGCTATATCACACACACACACACAAACACACACATAGCACATATACCACTTATAACACATATGTGTGTGTATATACATATACATTTATGAATCAACTTGTCAATTTCTAAGAAAATAAGTTTCTAGCCTCCTTTTACAAAATAAAAATTGTATCATAAATATGTCTATTTTTGCTTGCAGTGTTATTGCCAGATTCTGGAAAATGTAATCATATATAATAAATATTTGTATGATGTTTAAATTAATGAAGAAATTATGTTTTCTTGTGTAGTTTATTAAAAAAAGGAACAAACTGATAGATTTTAGTATTAGAGCTTAGTATCAAGAATTTAGAGAATGTGAAAACCAATTTTTTTCATGCATAAACAGTAATCTTTAATTATATGTTCTATAAATTCTTGATTCACAAGTTATGGATATGCTTTTCATGGATAAGTATGGATAAACTTTTCCTAAAAACCAACTTAGCATTTTATTTTTATTTTTATTCTACTATAGCAATTATCAAAGTATATTGAAATATTTTCTTAGTTGCTTTATCTCTTATTTTCTCTGGGACTGTGAAGACAGGGACATTATCTTACTTTCATCTTTATATCCTGATAGCCAGGCACAGAGTTTGCCCCAAGCTCTTCTCACAAAGAATGTATGATTAAATGGCCAAGCAAATTTTTGGTGATTTTTCTTTTGAGTGTGACATCAGGTAGTGCTGATAAAACTACTCAAGATGATGAATATGGCATCCTTGGCAGTTATATTTCCTGTGACCATATAGATTAGACACAAATACTACTCCTGAGACTTGCAGCTTTGCATAGTTACTATATCAAGACTGTCAACTTCCCAAAAGACATACTGACCTTTCCTAATCAGTGCATCATTTGGAATATGTGGCAATGGAGCTTCTTGACAACTTTTAAGCCTGAAAACCATAGTCTGCATGTAAAGAGTCCCTTGTGTAGGCAGGCCGTGATTTCCATCTTCATGCTTGTCATTAGCAGTTCTTTGCTGATCCTGCACATATTCTTTAACATGCAAGAATGCAGTCAGTAGCAGTTTCTGAATTACTGTCCTAAGAATTTATGATGATCTTCATAGCCTATTGAGTTAAAAAAAAAAAAAAAGTTTCCCAAGGGACCAGAGGCATGGTACGTTATGACACCAGCTTCCATTTTTAACATATGTCCCAGGGTAAATTTAACATAGTAATGAAATGCTTTAAAATAGACATTTCTTCCACTTTAGAAATGCATACTTCTTTTAATTAAAAATATTATGTCTTCTCCAGTGAGAAAAGAAAATCAAATGGCAGCCAGGAAAATAAGAAAAAAAGTGAAATGTGTATCAACTAATCAATTGTCTTTTCTTGTATTTAATTTGACAATCAGGTTAACTTTATGTGCTGAAGTTGATGATATACTAAGGTGATGATAATCTATTAGTCAAGTTTGTTCCCACAACAGTTGAAAATCTGAAGTGTGCAAGCAAATCACTCATTATTTTTCTTTTACATCTTACTCAATTATTTAGCTTCAGAGTTTCAAAGTGTCATATATGACCACATGTTATTAAAATATTTCAGCAATTTTATAACTGGCTCAAGAATTTATAAGCACTTTTTAGTCCATTTTATGTTTCCATGTATTCTTGACTGACAGAAGTTGTAATGGATAGTTACAAATGAGAAAATTATCACATTGCATTAGAATAAACTTCTAAGGAAATCATCTCTGGGAATTTTGGTTGTTTTATTATTCCTGTTATACTGGCAGAAGTATGTGCCGAAATGTCCCAGATATAAGGGGAAATGATAAGATAATGGTAGTGGCATAAAACATCATTCTGAGAACAAAAGAGTCATATTAAGTACTGAAAGATAGGAGGTATAAAAACAAGGGAGGTATAAGGAGATATAAAAACAAGTATAGTAGCCTATCTGTTGTTTCTACTTTTATGCATGATTTCCTACCACCTAGTCTCCATATAGCAAAGTTTTAAAATGTAAATTGAGTCATACTACTCCCTTAATCAAAATCCTCTAGCAGATTTTCATAGGCAGCTGCCAGAGTCCAGCCCAGCAGCCAGGGATTCAACCTGAAGGGGTGGGCAGTGTTGGCGAGAAACTGAGGCAGTCTCTCAGGTTTTTTGGACTGCCTGTTTATTTCAAGCTTATGATTCTCTTTTATACTTTTACAAAACCATTAGGTCAGAGATTTGATATTTTTAGTTCCCACTGACCCAGATTTTTTTTTTTTTTTCAAAAAATCATTGTTGCCCCTTAAAAGGAGTTCCTTCCTCAGAGATTCTCTTATCTACTTTTTCTCATATGTCCTTGTGAATACATTGTAACTCATGCTAATGTGTGGGCTGCACATCACATTCCTCAGTTTAATTCTTATCTTTCTAAGTCCTGTTTGCCCCTAGTATCCTAATCTCTATTTCTTAGAAAGGGCTTCTAACTAATAATATCTCTAAAGTCCCTAATTTTTATAAGTTATAGTAGAATATTGTAACATTATAGCAATCCTTAAATCTTTAGCTTCTATTTTAATTATTCCTAAGCCCTAAATTCAGCAAACTCCTTTGCCATAAACACTTTTCTCACAAACAGGTTTCAGATAGGAATCCCTCCCATGGTCTCAAGCTGTGGCCTCTGTGCTCACCCTGGAACACTCTTTTGTAAAAGTCCTTGAACAAATGTTAGTGATTAACTTTATGAATTATTCTTTGAGTACAGATGCAGAAGGCTTTATGCCTTCTCATGCTCCTCTCAAAACAATAAGCACCTTAATATTCTCTTCAGTCAACTCAGCCAAGGAAAGGAAAAGACAAGTCGGAATCACAAAGCCTAACTCCTTCATTCCAGGTCCATGCCTATGGAACAAAGGGAGGGGGTCTAGGACCGTGCCTCTATTTTGTCAGTAATGCCTAATGCAGCTCCCGACAGGCAGTCATCTTTAGAATAAAATTTGAAGTCCTTTCCAAGTCTGAACAGCCCCACATGACCTAGACTCTTTCTACATCTTCCTCTTTGTCACTCCATCTGTGCCCAGCTCATCATGTTATAGCTACTCGACCTTTATTGCTATTCTTGCACGAGCCTAATATGCCCCCTTCCCAGGGACATATGCTGCAACCTCTGCCTAGAGCACTTTTATCCATGTATTCATTGGCTTTTCTGCATTTCACTCTGGCCCCAGAGAAGTATCTCTTGCACCTTAACCAAAGTAACTTAACCATTATGTCTCTTTACCCTGCTTTCCTTTTTATATAATATTTATCACAATCTATTTTCTACTTACTTATTTCCTTTCTTTTTTATTAGAGTATAAATTCAATGAAGACACATTTCATTGCTTTATGGACTCTACCACCTTCTCATTTTTAGTTTGTCACCTGTTTTGTTAAAGTTTATTTTCCAGTAAATTTCTAAAAAGGAGACTGTAAGAAATGTTATTTGAAGGCTTGCATGTAAGCAAATATCTTGAATCAATCACCCACCCTCCCTTGGGATAATAATGAAGGCACTATTTCATAAAATTCAATTTGTTTGTAGTGACATTTTAGAAAAAAAAAGTCACTTTTTCCCCTTTTTATGTTAATGTGACTTTTTTTCCCTCTCCTTATTTATGGACACTCTTAAAATAATTTATCTATTTTTTTAATTGCAAGGCAATGTATCTTATTATGATCTTTTTTCCTTTCATTATACAGGAAATTTGGTGGGTCCTTTTTTTCTAGAGACTGGGATCCTTGGTTTGTGGGGTGAGCCATTTTCTACTCCTTTATTGTCTATTGCATCTGTGCTTTCTCCCTGTCTCATTTTGAAAATCCTATTAAGATTTTAGATATTGAAGGTTATGAATAGATACTCCAAACTGATACTTGTGTCTCTTTTTTTCTAACTCATTGTTTTAACCTTTTCCTAAAAGTGAAAAGGTTTCCTTGAATTTATCTTCTCACCATTCTGGAGGACAAAGTCTAGGGGGGAAAAAAAAAAACCTGCTTTTTAATTTCCAAGGACTTTCTTCTTCTCTAAATTTGTTGTTTAAAACACATTAGTCTTTGTTTATATGCAATATTTTGCTTATCTTCGAAATAAATTGGTTTTTATGAAGTCTTTAGTTTTTTTCTAGGTACTTCTTTTATCTGTTTGTTTTGAGCTCTTCTCTTTTTTTGGTGGAGGTTTTTTCTACATTGCTGGGGAGCCCTTGCTCTCCCTCTCTATTCAAGAGTGAGTGGATTGCATTGACAAAGTAGGTCACCGCATGGTGTTTAAATGTCAATCTGCATTTTCAGTGGAAGATTTCCAACTATTAGTATCTAAAGGGAAGAAGGTGGAGCAAGGATGCTGTATCAAGCAGAGTGCCCCAGACAATTGGTTAATTCAATCCCACATGGGAGCTCAGGAGACCCAGAGCTGATCTAAGCAGGAGGCAAGTAAGTTGGTGTATGTAGACTCTGTCGGTCATCAGATACAGGCCACCAGCTGCTCTCTGGCATTCGAAGATATCTGGGCGGCCTAGAAACAGTTCTCTGACAGAACTGTTGAAAGGGATGATGTGTCATCCAGAGCCAATGTACATGGAAAAGGTAAGGATATCTCTTTCCATCTAGTCAAACCTATGATGTTTCTAGTAGTCATGTGTGGATGTGAGAGTTAGACTATAAAGAAAGCTGAGCACTGAAGAACTGATGCTTTTGAACTGTGGTGTTGGAGAGGATTCTTGAGAGTCCCTTGGACTGCAAGGAGATCTAACCAGTCCATCCTAAAGGAGATCAGTCCTGGGTGTTCATTGGAAAGACTGATGTTGAAGCTGAAACTCTAATACTTTGGCCACCTGATGCAAAGAACTGACTCATTGGAAAAGACCCTGATGCTGGAAAAGATTAAAGGCAGAAGGAGAAGGAGACAACAGAAGATGAGGTGGTTGGATGGCATAAGCGACTCATGGACATGAGTTTCAGTAAACTCCGGGATTGGTGATGAACAGAAAGACGTGGTGTGCTGCAGCCCATGGGGTCGCAAACAGTCGGAGGCGACTGAACAGCTGAACTGAACACATGTGCACCATATTAATTAGTAACTTGCTGTAATTTTTGTCATAAGTCAGTCAAGTTGATCAACATAATGGGAAAATAAACAACCAAAAACTGTGAAGGGCAAAAGATGGCAGAATAGTTTGAATTAACAGAATTGGAAAAGTATCAAATCATGTTTTTTCAAAGATTAATGAAACTAGACATGGAACAATCTTAATTAAAATACATTTAATTACATTCTGTTTAATCTGATGGATCTAAAATGTAATACATGTTTTCCAGGAACATTTTCTTGATGGTGTTGTTTTAAAAATGACCTGTAGTATTTAGGAAAGTGTTGAACATATAATAAATATTCAGTAAATAGTTGTTATCTGGCAGTTAAATAAATGGCAGTGTCTAAAATTTAAAGGTCAAAAATGCTTATGGTTGAAAAATACCAAGAAGTTTTTATTTATATTACAAAATATATGAAATAGGAAATATTATCTAAACAGAAACTAGTGCAGTAAATGATTATTCAGTTATTTTCAAACTCATTTCCCTGAGTAGTACAGTAGAAAAGAAAAAAACTGTATTTTGTTGGTCTCTATCTGTTAGGGTTTTCTAACACTTTAGGGAAGCTACCAACTGCTAAAAAACAAAGAACATTTAAAACCACAGGATAGACATTGTTTGCTAATTCATACATCTTAAAAATACTACCGTAATATATTTCCTAAATACACATCCCAGAAACTAAAGCTGTGTAGTTGAGTTCAGTCACTGAGTCGTGTCCAACTCTTTGCAACCCCATGAATCGCAGCATGCCAGGCCTCCCTGTCCATCACCAACTCCCAGAGTTCACTCAGACTCACATCCTTTGAGTCAGTGATGCAATCCAGCAATCTCATCCTCTGTCGTCCCCTTCTCTTCCTGCCCACAATCCCTCACAGTATCACAGTCTTTTCCAATGAGTCAACACTTCGCATGAAGTGGCCAAAGTATTGGAGTTTCAGCTTTAGCATCATTGCATCATTCCTTCCAAAGAAATCCCAGGGCTGATCTCCTTCAGAATGGGCTGATTGGATCTCCTTGCAGTACAAGGGACTTTCAAGAGTCTTCTCCAACACCACAGTTCAAAAGCATCAATTCTTCGGCGCTCAGCCTTCTTCACAGTCCAACTCTCACATCCATACATGACTACTGGAAAAACCATAGCCTTGACTAGATGGACCTTAGTCGGCAAAGTAGTGTCTCTGCTTTTGATTATGCTATCTAGATTGGTCATAACTTTTCTTCCAAGGAGTAAGCATCTTTTAATTTCATGGCTGCAGTCACCATCTGCAGTGCTTTTGGAGCCCAAAAAATAAAGTCTGACACAGTTTCCACTGTTTCCCCATCTATTTCCCATGAAGTGATGGGACCGGATGCCATGATCTTCGTTTTCTTAATGTTGAGCTTTAAGCTAACTTTTTCACTCTCCTCTTTTACTTTCATCAAGAGTCTTTTTAGTTCCTCTTCACTTTTTGCCATAAGGGTGGTGTCATCAGCATATCTGAGGTTATTGATATTTCTCCCGGCAATCTTGATTACAGCTTGTGTTTCTTCCAGTCCANGCTCAGCCTTCTTCACAGTCCAACTCTCACATCCATACATGACTACTGGAAAAACCATAGCCTTGACTAGATGGACCTTAGTCGGCAAAGTAGTGTCTCTGCTTTTGATTATGCTATCTAGATTGGTCATAACTTTTCTTCCAAGGAGTAAGCATCTTTTAATTTCATGGCTGCAGTCACCATCTGCAGTGCTTTTGGAGCCCAAAAAATAAAGTCTGACACAGTTTCCACTGTTTCCCCATCTATTTCCCATGAAGTGATGGGACCGGATGCCATGATCTTCGTTTTCTTAATGTTGAGCTTTAAGCTAACTTTTTCACTCTCCTCTTTTACTTTCATCAAGAGTCTTTTTAGTTCCTCTTCACTTTTTGCCATAAGGGTGGTGTCATCAGCATATCTGAGGTTATTGATATTTCTCCCGGCAATCTTGATTACAGCTTGTGTTTCTTCCAGTCCAGCATTTCTCACCATGTATTCTGCATATAAGTTAAATAAGCAGGGTGACAATATACAGCCTTGACGTACTCCTTTTCCTATTTGAAACCAGTCTGTTGTTCCATGTCTAGTTCTAACTGTTGCTTCCTGACCTGCAGACAGATTTCTCAAGAGGCAGGTCAGGTGGTCTGGTATTCCCATCTCTCTCAGAATTTTCCACAGTTTATTGTGTTCCACACAGTCAAAGGTTTTGGCATAGTCAAGAAAGCAGAAGTAGATGTTTTTCTGGAACTCTCTTGCTTTTCCATGATCCAGCAGATGTTGGCAATTTGATCGTTCCTCTGTCTTTTCTAAAACCAGCTTGAACATCAGGAAGTTCTTGGTTCAAGTATTGTTGAAGCCTGGCTTGGAGAATTTTGAGCATTACTTTACTAGCATGTAAGATAAGTGCAATTGTGCAGTAGTTTGAGCATTTTTTGGCATTGCCTTTATTTGGGATTGGAATGAAAACTGACCTTTTCCAGTCCTGTGGCCACTGCTGAAAGCTGTGTAGTACATAAAATTAAATTTGTGTGTGCTTAGTCACCCAGTCACGTCTGACTCTTGTGACACCACGGACTGAAGCCCATCCAGCTCCTCTGTCCATGGTCGTTCTCCAAGCAAGAATACTGTAGTGGGTTGTCTTGCCCTCCATCAGAGGATCTTCCCAACCCAGGAATCAAATCAGGGTTTCCTGCACTGCAGGCAGATTCTTTACCAGCTGAACTACCAAGGAAGCCCATATATATTGAATATTTATATATGTATATATAAATTATTTTTCATAAAGGTAATAATACTGGGAATCTTCTTAATCTATCAGATCTTACCGGGGAACCAGAAATAAATCAATGGAGATGATGTCTCTGAGTAAAACCTTAATGATTATATTTTGCTTTCTTTTAAATAGAATATTAGCACTTCTATGGCGTTTAATCAGAGAAGGCAATGGCACTCACTCCAGTACTCTTGCCTGAAAAATGTCAAGGACAGAGGAGCCTGGAAGGCTGCAGTCCATGGGGTCGCTGAGGGTCGCACATGACTGAGCAACTTCACTTTCACTTTTCACTTTCATGCATTGGAGAAGGAAATGGCAATGCACTCCAGCGTTCTTGCTTGGAAAATCAGGGACTGGGGAACCTGGTGGGCTGCTGTCTCTGGGTCACAGAGAGTTGGACACGACTGAAGTGACATGGCATTTAATGTAAGCCAGCGGCTGTTCTAAACATCTTTCCTTTACTTTACAAATAAAAGAATTGTTAAATTGTTGGAGAGTTTCTGATATGAATATGATGACACAAGCAAGATTTACTTTGCAGGATCTCTTTGACTAGGAATATTTACAACATCATGGTCCAATCAAGTAGCTAACTAACCCAGGTTGTCCTTGCCAGTTGTCAAAGTTAAAGTGAAATCGTTCAGATGTGTTTGACTATTTGTGACCCCATGGGCTGTAGCCTGCCAGCCTCCTCAATCCACAGGATTTTCCAGGCAAGAATACTGGAATGGGTTGCCATTTCCTTCTCCAGAGGATATTCCGACCCAGGTATCAAACCGGGGTCTTCTGCATTGCAGGCAGACTCTCTACTGTCTGAGCCACCAGGAAATCCCCATTGTCAAAGTGCTCTGCATTAAGAACAAAAGGAGGAGTGAACACTGTTAAGGGAGGTTATTTAATATATCACTTGTGGAAATAGTCTTTGGAGTTTTAAGCTTTAGCAAAGTCCTTAACCATATACAAGTGTCTGAAAAACAATTCTTCTTTATTCTTTTTTTCCTAGGAATCCAAATATTTAGGGAGTTTTTATACTTCTATTCATTTTTTTTCTGATTTCTATCATATTTCTTATGATTACAGCAATGATTACCTAAGAACATTATCATCAGAGTCAGTGATACTTAACTTAATTGCAGTGTACATTTTGTAGCCTGTAAAGGCATATCAAAGCATTTAGTGTGAATGATGAGCAGGGCATCAACACAGTGAAAGACTGAAAAAAAAAAAAAAATGAACATATTGGTCCTGCTAAGCTGCTGCTGCTAAGTCACATCAGTCGTGTCCGATTCTGTGCGACCATAGAGACAGCAGCCCACCAGACTCCCCCATCCCCGAGATTCTCCAGGCAAGAGCACTGGAGTAGGTTGCCATTTCCTTCTCCAATGCATGAAAGGGAAAAGTGAAATTGAAGTCGCTCAGTTGCGTCCTACTCTTTGTGACCCCATGGACTGCAGCCTACCAGGCTCCTCCGTCCATGGAAGTTTCCAAGCAAGAGTATTGGAGTGGGTAACCAATGCCTTCTCTGGAACATATTGTTACCGCAGCTTTCATGAAAAAAAAAAAAGCAAACTTGCAAAGAATAGTCATTCATTCCTTGACATAAAGAATCTAAATGAATATGCTTCCTTCTTTTCTATGGTTAAACATGAGTTTATGAGATACCTAATCCTTTAATCAAGATGGAAATCCTTTAATCTTGCTGAGTATAGCCCAAAATGACAGTTAAGAAAGATATATCAGATATATTCATCATTGTAACGATGAAACTACAGTCCTTGCTCAGACAACTCATGTCCTCGATTGCATTTTAGACCTTCTCCTGATCTAGATAAGTAAATAAAAAAAATAATTATAAGCAGCAAGCAGCTTTGGAATTACCAAATAGTAGTTGAAAGAGCTGAGAGAGTAAAGTTTGTTTTTTGTGATACTGAAAGTATAACTTAAAGTATTGCTTATTTACAGATTGATTTAGAATTTTTATACTGTGTGTTGTTGTAAAACTTGTTTATTACACCTACTGATAATAATGATAATAATAATAATTAAGATTGAGAAATAGAGCTATAGCTTGAATGTTTCCAAAAATATATTGACTAGAAAATACGTGACTGGACAACAGAATTAACTCTAAACATAATAACTGGTCTGAAAAGTGCTTTATAACTTTTGTGAATTTCATCATTCAGAATTTTTACTGCTTTGGTTTTATCTTTGACAAATGGATATCAAGAAATACACAGTTTTCTGCTTGATTGAGAAAGTAAAATTATATGTTTTTGTATGTGAGTAGAGGAAAATGCATTATTAAATGGTAGTTACCTAAAAGCAGCTTTATAAATATCCATTGAGAGATTATTTCATCCTGCTCACACTAAATAACAGAGCTGGCTGAATTCTTCCTATGATTCTAAATAACATTTTTTTTTGCAGTCATCCTAGAAAGAGAACCCACCTTAAGTTTGAATTTTCAAATCACTTTAGAGTTACATTTGTCATTTTGCTGTATTTCTCATTTATTACTCATTTGTTCTTTAGAATACAGAAAAATGGAGGAGGGGAGGGCAAAGGGACATTTGGAGAAAAAAGAACAGCAGTAAGCTAGTAGAAAGCTAGTAGATTTAAATCCAACCATATCAATAACCACATTAGATTTAAATGCTAAATACTTCAATAGACATTGTCACATTGGAAAAAAATCTGCAGCTGATTATGTATTAAATACAACATCCCTAATTAAATTTAAAGATATAAAGTAAAAAGATGGAAAACATATACCAAGCAAATAGTAATTGAAAGAAAATTAAAGCTAAAAAAAAAAAAGGGAAAATTGAAGTAGTTATAATAATATCACATGACCTAGATTTGAGAGCAAAATATTCTAATATGGATAAGACCATCATAAATTCAT
Source organism: Neotragus moschatus (assembly GCA_006410615.1). Classification (NCBI taxonomy): domain Eukaryota; kingdom Metazoa; phylum Chordata; class Mammalia; order Artiodactyla; family Bovidae; genus Neotragus; species Neotragus moschatus. The sequence goes on from SJYA01001319.1 coordinate 294,295, forward strand.
CAAAAGGACATGAACCCTAAAGATTTATGAATCCAATAACAGAGATTAAAAACACAGTAAGCAACAATTGATAGAACAGCAAAAAGAAGTAGACAAATTCACCATTATTGTTGGAGACTTCAACACAGTCCTTTTGATAACTGAAAGAAAACGATGACACAAAATTGGTGAGACTATAGAAGACTTGAACAGGCTATCAACAAATTTGAAATAACTGATACACAAAAATGCAAAATTAATATTATTTATAAGGTCACAAAGATCTTTCATCAAAATACACCATGTTCTGAGAAAGCTACTCCTCATACATTTAAAAGTACTCAAGCTATATCAAGTATGTTCTCTGATTGCAATAGAATTTAATTCAAAATTAGTAACAGAAGATGTTTTGAAATATGAAAATGAAATGAGATATTTCAAAGCAAACTAGAGCCAAATAAGTAAGAAAAATTACAAAATAATTTTAAATAGAATGAATACACTACATTTCAAAATTAATGAGAGGCAGCTAAAATAGAGCTTTGAGGGAAATTTATAGCATTAAATGCCTATAAGCTAATGACCTAATCTTATGTTTAGCAGAACAAGCAACAACAAAAACAGGAATCAAGCCCAATTTTAGAGGAAAGAAAATTTTCCTAGAAGAAAGGAAATAGTAAAGATAAAAGCACAAGTAATGATATAGAAAACAAAAACAATTTGAAAAACAAATTAGTGAAACAAAAACTAGTTATTTGTGGAGATCAGCAAATTTAACTCACTTCCAGCTAAAATGATAAGACAAATATATATATATATATCATTATTGAAAGAGTGAATATCCCTTAAAATCAGATAAAACATAAGAAAAGAATTTGAATAACTTTTTGGTAGTTTAGAACTATATCCATTATCCCTTATTAATTCTCTTTTAAAAAGTTGTGTCTTATTGTTCTGTCCTTCAGCTGTAAGCAGGATTTTATAATTCATTTCTAATGAATAGCATAAGTGAGAATGATGCTGTGCAGATGTGGAGGCTGGGTCATGAATGGTACTATGACTTCTTCCTCTCTCACTCTCTCTTAGATTCCTTGCTCTAGGAGAAATTTTCATGTTGTGAAAAAGCTTAAGTACTTAAGCAGGTTATGCAGGGGCCATGTGGTAAAGAACTAAGGCCATTTGCCAAGAGTCATCAAGGAACTGAGGTCTCCTTCCAACAGACATGTGAATGATCCATCTTGAAATGGGATATTCTGAGTCATCAAGCCTTCAGCTGACTGCAGCCAAATGAGAGACCTTGAGCCTGAAAAATCCAGATAAGCTGCTTTTGAATTCCTGAACCAGAGGAACTAGATATAATAAATGTTTGCTATTTTAAATATTATACATTGAGGTAATTACTTACACAGCAATAGATAAGTGAAAAAAAAACTATGCTAATTAATTTGAAACTTAGATCAAATTTAAAACTTTCATGGAAGATGAAAAATACTGACACTCAAGGAGAAATAAATAAACTGAATAACTTTAAATCTACTAAAGGAATTGAATTTATAATTTAAAACTTTCCCCAAAACAAAAAGTCAAGCACAGATGTCTTTACTGATGGCTTCTACCAAACATAAAAGGAAAAAAACAACAACAGCAGCAGCAGTTCTAGAAGAGAAACACATCCCTGCTTTTTCAGTGAAGTTATCATTACCTTTATACCAAAAGCAGAGAAAGACTTTGAAAGAGAAAAACATCTGTTTCTCTTTCTATATCTGATGCAATTTTAGTACATTAAATCCAACAATGTATATAAAGGATAGCAGTGTATGGTAATGTGAGTTTATTCTGGAAATGCAAGACTACTTCCATATTTGAAAATCAATCAGATTAATTTGTCATTTCAGTAGAATAAAGATGAAAAACTATATGAGCATTCCAACAGATGTAGAAAAAGTATTTGACAAAATTCAATATCCATTCACGATAGAAAATCTCAGTGGACATGAAATAGAAAGTAACTTTGCCAAGTGTGTGTAAGGGCATCTACCATATATCTACAGCTAACATAAAGCTGAAAGGTTTAATATTTTCTTTCTATCAAGAAAATGGCAAGATGTTCAGTCTCACTGCTGCTCTTCACCATTCTCTTATAACTGATCTGAAGCAATATAACAAGTAGAAGAAAGCAATAATATACAGACTGAGAAGGAAGAACTAAAACTGTCTCTCTCTGCATCAATATGATTATCTATAGAATAATTCAAAGAATCTACAGAAAATGACAAGTAATAAGTGATTTTAGCAAGATTAGAGAATACAAACAACGTATAAGAAATATATGTTTATATAATAGCAGTGAAAAATTTTAAATTGTTTTTTAAACTAATATTTATATAATAGCAAAAATATAAGACACAAAATATGTACAGAATCTGTAGGCTCAAAACTATAAAACTCTGATAAAATCAAATGTGACCAAAATAAGTGCAGAGATATAATATTTTGTGGGTTGGAAAACTCACCCTTTATTGTCAAGACATACCTTCTTATCAAAGTAATAGATTCAACAAAATTCCATTCAAGGCCTAGCAGGATTTTTTAGAAGTCAAATTAATATGAAAATATATATGGAAGGATAAAGAACTAGAAGCCAAAATAAATCCTTAAACAGAAGAATAAAGTTGGACGGCTCTTTCTCACAACTTGATTTCAAAGCTTGTTATAAAGTTATAGCCACCAAGAGAGTGTAGTACTGGTAAAAGGTAGAAAACGGATAAATGCAACAAAATAGAGTTTAGAAATGGAACCACTTATACATGGTCAATTGATTTTCACAAATGTGCAAAGACAATTGAAAAGAGAAGGATTTTTTTTTTTAACTAGTGGTGCTGGTACAATTGGGTACACATATACAAAACAAAACAAAACAAAAAGAACCTTAATCCAGTTCCTGAACTTACATCATTTGCAGAAACTAACTCAAAATGTATTACATAGACATATAAGATACAAATGCAAAACGTGTCTATAAGAAACTATAGGTGAAAATTTTGCGATATTGAAAAAAATATAATTTCCTGCATATAACAGTAAATATACATTCCAAAATTAAAAGAAAAAGTCCATAAATTGTACTTCCTCAAGATTAAGAACTTATGTTTGAAAGACACTGTTCCACTAAAACACAAACAGTGATTGGAAATTAAAGTCACAGACTAGGGGAAAAATATTTGCAAATCACCTAACAAAGAACTTAATATATCCTGGATGTATAAAGGAGTCTAAAACTCAACAAGTACATAACAATTATTTCCTTTCATCTAACTTTTCATCACTTTTTCATTACTTTTCTGCCATCACCCATAGCTTCTTGAGGTCCTTCAGATCTTTTTCTAAGAATCTCCTTAAGACATTTTCAGTTTCCACTGTTTCCAGTTTCCACACCAGTATCACAGTCTTAAGTGTTGTTAGTTCAACTCTCTACTTCTAGGTACCCACATTTATATAGTTTGTCTATTGTTACATAAAAATCCAACTCTAAACTTAGTGGCTTAAAACAACAGAAATCATGCTTCAGTTAAATTACTAACAAATTGGTGCTGCTAACAATGAAGGCTGGACTGTAGACCTGTGGTTCTAATTCTTCATGTGGACCTCTATACCTGATGCTTGGGTTCCCTCACACCATGCAGACCATTACCAAAATGACCATTTCAGAAGAACAAGGAGGAATTGCATAACATTTTGATCACCTCATCTCCAAAATCACATTGTATCCTTTTCACCATAAGCTCTCGGTGGAAGCAAATGTCAAAGAAAGCCTATGTTGAAAGGTATGAGATATAGCTTTCTTTTGATGGAGAGGTGACATGTTACTAGGAGAGCATTTGGAAGGAAGAATATTTTTGTAACTGTTGATATGATGAAAAATACATCTGCCTCAGTCAGTGTACCCCATATTAGCTGTGACATCTATATTAATTAAAAAGCATTGAGTCCTAGTTTCTCATCATTAAATATGGGTGATAATTATTTTATATTTGCTGCAAAGTTTTTGTGAGATAACATTTAAGGCATATAACTCAAATGTCTAACACATGCTAAACATTCAGTACTTGGTAGCTGCCAACATTATCCACCTTTGATATTATTACCACTGCACATGCTGCTTTTCAATTTTCTTCACTAGTTGTCCTTCCTATGCTAAGATTTTCTGAGATGTTCCATTGTACTTTTAAAATTTTAAATCTCTAACTGGGCACCCTCATCCACTTATATCCATTCAGTTATCACTTAACTGCAGATGACTTCCAAATACATATTTTATGTTCAGTTCCTTCTTTTATATTTCAAAACCAGGCATTTACCTGCATTCTCAGGCTTTACATTTGTATTTCCCCAAATAATTCTCAGGTTTAACATAGTTTAAAAATGAACTCAAGATTGCTTCTTGCTTCTACACACCCTTGTAGGTCTGGTTTTGCTTTCTTAGTTAAAGGCACCAGTACCCGCCATAAAGTTGCCTTAGCAGAAAATTATTATTCAAATTAATAACATTATCTCAATTACTTCCTTTATTTTGTCACCAAGACCAATCAACTTTTCCTTCTAATAAATATTCTATTGATCTCCTGCTATTTCCACTTCCTCTCCTTTTCTTCTAACACTCATTTTATTTGCTTAGAACAGAGTAATAAATACTTAACTGGTCTCCATCTCCAGTTGAGCTCTGTTCCAGTCTTTCTGGATATACTAATTTGGGGGATAAAATTTGGAACCCCAAAATGTCTCTTTGGCATGAGAACTAATTTAGGCTGGTTATTTTTAAGAAACAGACTGTTCAGGGTGTTTTGTTGTTGTTGTTGTTGTTTGTTTTTAATAACCTCCACTTTAGCTGAGTGAAAAATTTAAAAAGAAGACCTGCTCCTGAAATACAGATATTAAACCAGAGGTACCCGAAAAGAATATGGGTTTAGGTGTGGTGGTGGAAACTTACAGGGCTTAGAGATAAGTGTTTACTCTGTGTCCCACTGTGATATGTAAAGCCAAATTACCAATTTACCAAATATTAACAGATTACCAAATATTTGCTTTTCCATCTCCATGTGAATTGCTTTGAGGTTCCAAACCACTACTCCCAACATCCTCTGGTCTTTAACTGAAGATGGTATTTAAGGTAATGCTTTCAGCCATTTTGGTGAGTTTTCCTGGGTCTCTCCCATGTTTACATGTTATTAAATTTGTGTTTGATTATTTTTCTTATTAATTTATATCATCTTAAGTGTATAGGAAAACTTCTACCTCCCTGACACCAATCAAGGGATGTGTTCTAACACAAACCTAATTACAATAAACACTTGTTTTTAAAAAGCTTCCAGTGCTTCCCACAGATTTCAGAACTGCTAGTTCAGGCTTCTCTCCTGGTTCAGTCGGTAAAGAATCCATCTGCAGTGCAGGAGACATAAGAGATCTGAGTTCGATCTTTGGGTCAGGAAGATCCCCTGGAAAGGAAATGGCAATCCACTCCATTATGGAAAATTCCATGGACAGAGGAGCATGTCAGACAACAGTCTGTGGGATTGCAAGAGTCGGACATGACTGGGAGACTAAACCACTACCACAGTTTAGATTTATACTCCCATCTCACATGCTTTGTCTCATGCCTTACCCCTCAGCATTTGATCCAGCCATAAACAAAAACTTGCAGATTCTTTATTTGCAAGATACCATTTAACAACAGCACGACTGTTAACATAATGTGGTATACACTCTTTCTGCAAACTCAACACACAATATGTGCCCAAACAACTCCAATTTATCTTTAAAGGCTGAAATTTTATTTACTCAGAGAAATATCTCTTGATCCTAAATTTTTATCCCCAAAGGAAGGAAGGAAGTGAAATCGCTCAGTCATGTCCACCTCTTTGCAACCCTATAAATGTAGCCTACTAGGCTTCTCCGTCCATGGGATTTTCCAGGCAAGAATACTGGAGTGGGTTGCCATTTCCAAGGTTCCTAATGTAAGTACTTCCACCCCATAATCTAATTATCCTCCACATATAAATCTGTCATTACCTGATTATAATAAACTCATAATTTAAACTATTTATATTTTGACTCCAGATATTAGATGTTCAGTTGTTGTGGATTCAAACTATGTTTAAGAAGTTCTTAGACTCTTAATGTCAAGGATGACTCTGGCATTTCAAAATTACCTAATAAATGTTTATGTGATTAAAATAATAATCAAATTTTTAAACAAAACTTTAAAAGTTAAGCATTAATATGGCATGTGTGGTATCACCTTTCTCCCTTTTTTCCAGTTGAAATTCCTATACACAAACAAGTTAAACCCAATAATTTACATAAAATAAAACAAATAAGTGGTATGAAAATGTAACAACACATTTTACTGATTAGGCACTTTTCCAAGTTTGTATCGAGAGACAGCTAAGCTCCATCTTCAAAGCTTTGTTAGGGACTGAGAAATATCATTCATCCAATGCTTGCCAGTGTGTGATATTTTCCTTAGTTCCTTGATCTTGCTTTTTTAAAATGAGATTTCCTGTTAAAATTATATATATATTTAAACAAAAACTCAGAAATCACCAGTTCATTAATTCTCCTAGATTTGATGCCTCCTTGGAGATTTAAAAACACTCTAATGAAAAGATAGTCATGACTAAAAGTAGTATACTGTAAGTTTGAATGAGAAATAAAAAATTTTTTCACACCAGTGAAAAGAAGCCCTTTAGGCAGGATGGCTCTGAAAGAGTGTAAGATGTGGATAGAAGAGATAACAGTATAGCCTTTAGGTTCTAAAACATGATTTTTGCTACAACTATTGAGGCTGTTAAGAGAAGGAAATGGCAACCCACTCCAGTGTTCTTGCCTGGAGAATCCCTGGGATGGGGGAGCCTGGTGGGCTGCCATCTATGGGGTTGCACAGAGTCGGACATGACTGAAGTGACTTAGCAGCAGCATTGAGGCTGTTAATAGCTATAGTTTTGGGATATGAACATATTCACTGGAAGTAACAGTCCCTAATCCTAAAAAAAGGAGGCATCAATACACAAAACCAAAATGACCTATCTATGATAGAGTGTGGCAATTCACACATATTATACTCTTCCTTTTGAAATTCACAATAGTATGAACATCCTTGTTGTTAACTAGCTTGCCCCAGTTAAATCTATGAGTAGTGTCAAACTCCTGGATATCTCATTATTGCCTTGGAACACTTAAGAGTTGTAAGTTTCAATACAGAGACATCATAGTATTTTAATTTTCACATCTATTGACACCATGCTATTCTGTATTTATTGTTCTTTGGTTAATTTTAAAAGAAATTATGTTTTACTATATTTTATTACTGGAAAGCAAATTCAAGGAAAACGTTTATAGGCTACTAACTTACAATGAAATGCAATTTTATGCAGCAGACACTAGGGCAAAGGGGGCTGAAACAGGGAAGAAGAAATGTCAGATCAAGGACCAGATACTGGTATTGATTCATTTGTGACTGGTTGTTCAGTCTTGCATGATCATCATCTAAAAGGCCACAGACATGACTTTCCCTTTAGACGGATATTAAAATTTGGAGAAGGACCTATTCAGAGTTGAGCACAGTAGTCATAACTGGATGTAGGAAGTGAAAGAGATCCCCAAGACAGGAGACACATGATGCTGAGATAATTTAATATGGTACTTAAAAGATATCTGATGCAAAGTATCTCAGTTTTATCCAATTCTTTTTAGTGGAACTGCTTCGCTATTGTCAGTATTCTACTCCTTCTTTCTAATTACTGCTTTCATGTTCATTACCAGTGACACACTCTATGACTGCAAAATTATAAAATGTAACATAGCTTATGTGATTACTGTAGCCCTCTCTACAGATGATGTAGTGTGTCCCCTGACAAATTAGAAGATTACTTCTATTTTTAGGAATAGCTGAAATTGATTAGAACTTCTGTACCACAGTTCAGTCACTTCTTTCAAGGATTGGCTTTTCATGTTTATAAAACTTTGAAAGAAGTAAGAATATAGCCTATTTTTCCCTTTGTCTCTCATTCAATCAATTAAAGATGAGTGAACACCACGGAGGGGTGGCCTGTTATTTTAGGTTTTAGGGTGTCTTGAGTTTTTAAAAGTTGTCCAGTCTATAGGGTGAAAAAATACTCATTCATCCTTAATATAAAAAAGAGGAACAGGGTAGCATTATTTCAGCCTTGAGAGGATTACATGAAAGCCTAAATGTTGCCAGTTAATAGGAAGGAAGACACTTAGCTGGATTTGTGGCTGTTCTTTCAAAACTTGAGATTAAGTGGACATGGCATAGGATTTGACCTATTTATCATGTGCTCAGTACAAACTGAAAAGTAGGAAGTCATTAAAAGTATTTTTAAAATGTGCAATATATGAGAAAGATAGATATTGGGCTCCTGGAGTCTTGTCTCTGGAAATATGTGGGCATAATATTTCTTTGAAAATACTGTCTCTATTTTATCTTTTCTGGTGGTATATCCTCTACCTTCACATGTTAACTTCTCTCTAGCAATCTCTACAAATTATTTTGTCAGTCTTTCTCTTGAGCTCAGCTGAATTTTAAGATCAATGAACTTGCTTGCCAATTTGACAGGGCTATCAGTTGTTCTAACAATTAATTAAGCCTTATAAATTATTTTAACCCAAGACTAGCAGTCTCTACACTGCTTAATTGCCACTCAATCACACAGTTAAATTTGTCTGAAATTAACACTGTGTTCCACAAGGGAGACAGTTTCAACCAGTCAGTCCAGTTGCTAATTTTCTGAAAATTTCCTTAGGCAGAACTTTGAAAAACATATTAAAGCTTCAACATAAGAATCTTACTTTTCTGAAAGTATTGGAAAATACTTTTTTCCTCCTTCAAAGCCTAATTTGAGGTCAAACAGAAAGTGTTTGTGTAGAAGCATTTTTATATCTTTGTAATAAGTAGCACTGATTTAGAGGAGATAAACTAACTGGAGAATAGGATACAGAAGGAAAGGGTTAAAAGACAAACATATGCAAACATACATATCCATATTTTCCCTTATCTGGTTCTCTGACTTTGTCTTGTGAAATGATAGCCAAGAAAGAGAAAGTGGTAATGTGAACAACTTCGCAGCTGATCTTCACACTTAAATATCATTCACCATGACAAGCCAACTTGGAAACTAACTATCTATCCACCTGCAAAAAATATATTTAGAGCTGCTCAGTGCTAGCTAGCATCCTTCACTAGAATGGCTCTAGCAGACACATCGCCTTTGTGATTGCATGGCAAAATAGCAGTATTAGAGTGTTGTTTTTTTTTTCCCCAAATCACTATTTCTGCCTGGATTTTTAGTCCAAACTGCATAATGCATGCAATATATGAACTTCTTTTGAGATACTTATTTAAAGATGACATGTTTCTTTTTCTAAGCACATAAATGTACATGTTAATCAGTTTCCACCAGCAGAGCTTCCTCCTCATTCTTCGCTCATTGAAAGAGGGGTTGTCATGAGAGAGAGAGGAATTATGTTATAGAGAAAAATCATCTTCCTTATAAAATTGGAAACTAACTTATTAGAGGCTAAGAACTAATGAAGGGAATCTACTACTAAGTGCCTAATAGATTTTTGTCACTATACTAGCTGCTCTCTCTCTCTCTCTCTCTATATATATATATATATATATACACACACACACACATATATATATATTATATATTATATATATATTATATTTTATATATAATATATATATAATCTAACCTTCACAACTTCAGGGTATAGCCACTATTTCTTTTTTCAAATGAGAAAGCTGAGGCTCAGAAAAGTTATGCAATTTAACACACTTCTACAATTGCTAAGTGAGGTAATCTCTTCACCATCTTTGCCCCTTCTAAATCACTTCTAATTAGGTCATGTGATCATATCATATCTCTACCTAAAATCTTTCTATTGTTACCTATTGCTAAATCATAACATCTAAAGCAAGGTTCATTTTTTTTTAACCCACTTCCCAGTACCATCCATCAACTTTGTGCACTCTACACTGTGTTTCATCAGTAGTTAATTATCTGTGGGTCCCAGAAAACAAACAAACAAACTCCAATTTCTGTTTACTCCTAGCTTTGGCACATCTTCATGCCTTTCTTGAAAGATCAAGCTTACCTCTCTTCCAACCCAACAGACTTGTATTGCTCATAATTCCTTATATCCTTCAGAATTCAAAGCAGGCTTTATTTCCTTTGGGAGTCTTTCTAGGACTTGACCTTGCTCAGATTCCTCCCGATTGTTTCCTTAGCCCTTTGTGCTTGTATCTTACCTTGTGGTTGTCTATTGATGTCTGCCATACAGACATCATTTCTTTTTTGGAAGAAAACTGTGTTTTAGCTCTAAAACACACATTACTTGATACTTCATAGACACTGTCTAAAATTTGATAAAACAAATGAATTGGATCAGGCCGAAGGTGGTGTAAAAATTAAAGACAGCTCAAAAATTCTGGATTTAGAAGAAAAAGAGTTTTCTATATAGGTAAGGGTATTCTTGAAAATAAATGAGTGATGGGAAAATCTTGCAAAATTTGATTTTATAAGAAACTTCCATGAAAGAAAGATTTCTCATTTAAACCAGATTATGTTTCCATTATGCAACATTTGCTAGTTTTTAAGTGATGAGAATGGTAATTTTGCTCATTTATTTTTAATTAATTATTCTGTTCTCAGAATAAATATATAGACCAAATTATTCCTACAATGGCAATCTGCTAATAAGCATTGCTGAAATTTTATATGTATGGTGGTGAAATGGGGGTCACGGAAAGAAAAGTAGATGGAGAAACAAGAGAAAAATGATGTGTATTTCACCAAATGTATCTTGATAAGTTAGTTCACAATGACATAAACAAAATATCTTAGTAAATCCTCTTTTATGCTATGGAATTTATTGCTTAAGTCAATGAAAAGATCAACCATATTCCAATGATTTTTTTTTTATGAAGAGAGCTCTCTTTTATGTTTTTGTTTTTAATAACTTCTTTGTCTTAGAAGAAACTTTTTTTTTAACCTGTGGATTACTAGATTTTGTGTTTGCTGAATGCATTTGAGAATTGCAGGAGAAAACATTCACCCTTGAATATTTTCTATATTTGGAATATATTTTAGCTGATTTAGGTATATAAGGAATCATAACGGTTTCTGTGTGTACTCTTCTCCCCTAGAAAATTAGTTCAACTGATGTTTCATTCTTGATTCCCCTTTTGAGAATTATGAAAAAAATAACTTTTTCAACCATATCTTTTTCCATGGGCATTAAAGATGAAGTTTTTCATCTAAAATCCAATTGTTGTTTTCAAAATTTCTCATTATAATGTACTTAAAAGACATTTATACTTATGCAACACAATAATGACATCATGTTACAGGGTTGCTGTGATTGCTGGGATTCATTCATGTGAAGGTTGATAAGCTTATAAGAAACTAAACAACCTTGAAAAAGAGAATTTTTTTTGATGAGAATGAGCCATAGTTAGTGTTTCTGAGGGAAAACTAATTTTATATTCTCAAATTGTATTCCACCCAATCACTTAGAACATTAGTTCTTAGGCAAAAGAATTGATTGCATTCTTGAGCCAGATTGAAAAACCATTTCCACTATTCTCTCTGTGGATCCTAGAGAACTCAATCTTAAAGGAAAATTTGCCCCATATAATTTATTGTTTTTATCATTAATATTTTGGCTCACTTTTAACCCCATCTCTGCTCTAAGTAAAACAAAATATATCTAAAGCAGTAATCCATCAAAATATGAATATAGGGAGAAAATACATCTTTTAAAACTCCATTAAGAAAACAGTATTTTAGTTATGCTTAATATCTTTTCATGTGCCTCTTGATCATCTGTGGATGTTCTTTGGAGAAATGTTTACTTGAATCTTCTACCCATTTCCTGGTTGTGCTGTTTGGTTTTTGATATTGAAGTACGTGAGCTGTTTACATACTCTGAGGATTAATCCCTTGTCAATTTCTTCCTTTGCAGTTGTTTTCTCCCATTCTGTGATGGTCTTTTCATTTTGTTTATGGGAAACAGTGGAAACAGTGGCTGACTTTATTTTTCTGGGCTCCAAAATCACTGCAGATGGTGATTGCAGTCATGAAATTAAAACACGCTTACTCCTTAGAAGGAAAGTTATGATCAATCTAGACAGCATATTCAAAAGCAGAGACATTCCTTTTCCAACAAAGGTCCATCTAGTCAAGGCTATGGCTTTTCCAGTGGTCATGTATCGATATGAAAGTTGGACTATAAAGAAAGCTGAGCACCGAAGAATTGATGCTTTTGAACTGTGGTGTTGGAGAAGACTCCTGAGAGTCCCTTGGACTGCAAGATCCAACCAGTCCATCCTAAAGATCAGTCCTGGGTGTTCATTGGAAGGACTGATGTTGAAGCTGAAACCCCAATACACTGGCCACCTGATATGGAGAGCTGACTCATTTGAAAAGACCGCGATGCTGGGAAAGATTGAGGGCAGGAGGAGAAGGGGACAACAGAAGATGAGATGGTTGGATGGCCTCATTGACTCAGTGGACATGAATTTGGATGGACTTGGAGTTGGTGATGGACAGGGAGGCCTGGTGTGCTGTGGTTCATGGGGCTGCAAAGAGTTGGACACAACTGAGCGACTGAACTGAACTAACTTGCTGTGCAAAAGCTTTTAAGTTTAGTTATGTCCCATTTGTTCATTTTTGTTTTTATCTTCATTACTCAAGGAGGCAGATCATAAAAGAACTTCCTGCGATTTATGTCAGAGAGTGTTCTGCCTGTGTTTCCTCCAAAAGTTTTATAGTAGCTGGCCTTACATTTAGGTTTTAATCCATTTTGTATTTATTTTTGTGTATGATGTTAGGGACATTCTAATTTCATTCTTTTACATGTAGCTGTCCAGTTTTCCCATCACCACTTATAAAATAAACTTTCTTTTCCCCATTGTATATTCTTGCCTCCTTTGTCATAGATTAGGTGACCATAAACGTGTATGAGTTTACCTCTGGATTTACTATTAGAGAAATGCAAATAAAAATGGCAATGAGGTATCCCCGTTGCTTCTCAGAATGGCCATCATAAAAAAAAAAAAAAAAAAACCTATGAACTGTAAGTGCTGGAGAGGGTACAGAGAAAAGAGAACTGTCCTACACTGTTGATGGGAATGCAAATTGATGTAACCATTATGGAGAATAGTATGGAGGTTCCTTAAAAAAACCTTAAAATAGAACTATCATAGGATCCAGGAATCCCACTCCTGGGCATATACCCAGAGAAAACCATAATTCAAAAATATACATACACCTCAGTGCAGTTTACAATAGCAAGGACATAGACGTAGCCTAAATGTCCATCAACAGAAGAATAGATAAAGAAGATGTGGTGCATACATACAATGGAATATCACTCAGCTATAAAAAAGAAGAAAATAATTCCATTTGGAACAAAAGAATAGACTTAGAGACTGTCTTACTGAATGAAGCAAATCAGACAGAGAACAGCAGATGTCATATATCACTTATATGCAAAATCTAACAAAAAAAAACTAATAAAAATCTAACCAAAAAAAAATAAATTATACAAATGAACTTATTTACAAAACAGAAAGACAGTCGCAGATGTAAAACAAACTCATGGTTACCAGTGAGAAAAGAAGGTAGAAGGGATAAATCAGGAAATTGGGATTGACATATAAACAGGACTATATATAAAATAGACAACTAATAAGGACCTGCTGTGTAGTACAGGGAACTCAATTCAGTATATTATAACAACCTATATGGGAAAAGAATCTGATAAAGAGTAGGTACATGTATGTGCATAACAGATTCACTTTGCTGTACCTCAGAAATTAACATGACATTATAAACCAACTATACCCCAAATTTGTTAAAAAAAAAATATTTTAATAAATAGGTGTTATTTTAAAAAGCTTGGGTTTCATCTATATAACAGCAAAGTTGAAATTTAGCCCCCAATATTTAAAATAAGATACATTAAGTATACTTAAAATATTTTTATATAATATTATTATTAAGACCAATATTAACTGGTGTTAATGTTTACGTGGTGTTGATTTTTTTTTAGGAAACAGAATATCAGAAGTCATATTATAAATACAATAAGGATTGGAAGAATTTTGAGATGCATTCCCTGGCACTCACTATTTCTCTCTGTCTCACTACCCTTGTCTCTTTCACACATACACACACTGATACACACATGCATACATATTTCTCATTAGGCAGAACTATTTATTATTCATTCAACATTTAGCAGTATAATGTAGATTGTATTTAAAGGTATGCCCTTTCTTCTCTGTTCTATAACCTCTTTTTGGAAACCTATTCCAGTGTTTAACAGTCATTGCCCTTCAGGGAAATCTTCCTTATGGTTAACTTAAATCACTCATGCTGTAATCTAGAGCCATTTACAGTTTCGTCCTCAGTGCTCCTCAGAAGGAGAACTGATGAGAAGATGATCACTAAATTATCCCTCATGCACCTTCTGTCGGAGAAAGCAATGGCACCCCACTCCAGTACTCCTGCCTGGAAAATCCCATGGATGGAGAAGCTTGGTAGGCTGCAGTCCATGGGGTCACTCAGAGTTAGACATGACTGAGCAACTTCACTTTCACTTTTCACTTTCATGCATTGGAGAAGGAAATGGCAACCCACTCCAGTGTTCTTGCCTGGAGAATCCCAGGGACAGGGGAGCCTGGTGGGCTGCTGTCTATGGGGTCACACAGAGTCAGACATGACTGAAGTGACTTAGCAGCAGCAGCAGCACCTTCTGTTGCTTGTTTCACTTTGTTTGTGATTTACTACTAGTATGAAGTTCTCACCATCTGAACTCAGCTCAATTCAGTTCAGTCACTCAGTTGTGTCTGACTCTTTGTGACCCCATGGACTGCACCACACCAGGCTTCCCTTTCCATCACCAACTCCTGGAGCTTACACAGACTCATGTCCATCTAGTCGGTGATGCCACTGAACCATCTCATCCTCTGTCATCCCCTTCTCCTCCTGCTCCTCCTGGTCTGAACTCAGGCATTTACTAAAAGAAGTTAGAAATTAAAAAGGAAATAATAATAAAAGACTAAGATTGAGATTCTTGGCAGAAAACTTGAATTCTGGTTCTGGTCTGGTCTGATTTCTGGTAGGGCCGAGTTCCAGTCCTCCCATCTCTGGAGGCCCAGGGAAAACTCCCATAATGCCTGAGTATCTGTAGGTGGCAGGAGACATCTGTAAGGCCACCCTTTTTGCCCCCCCTCTCCCGCCTCCTCACCCTTCTTCTTTCAACCAGGCTTCCTTTCCTCCCTGGAAATCTTTGATGTTAGTACTTAGATCTGAAGTTCTGTGTCTCTACAGGAGGTTTTCTGAGACTGTATTCTTGTATTTAAGGGCTTCCCTGGTGGAGCCGAGGTTAAAGCACCTACCTGCAATGTGGGAGACCTGGGTTCAATCCCTGGGTCGAGAAGATCCCCTGGAGAAGGAAATGGCAACCCACTCCAGTACTCTTGCTTAGAGAATCACATGGCCAGAGAGGCTTGGTGGGCTATAGTCCACAGGTAGCAAACACTTGGACACGACTGAGCAACTTCACTTTCACTTTCACTTTGATGAGGACTGCCAGGTTTATATGTGTGTGTTTTAACTCTTTGTTCTGTGTTGTGATTTTTGACAGCCATTTTGCTTTGTCTGGCCACCATGTGGTTTAGACCTGCCGCCATTTTGTTAGAACTTGATTTTCTTTCCCTGTGCCTTGAGACCAAGGTTCTCAGGAACACTTATCTAGACCATCTCTAACTCCTGACACTGAGGAAAAAGGGAAAAAAAGACTTGAAGCTTGATCTTGCACTGTGTCTGTCTAAATATATCTTGGTATGTCTTTGTCTCTGGGTAATATTTTTGAGGTTAATTTGTAGATGAGCTCTATTTATTTGGCTTAAAAAAAGGTAAGCACTTACAAATTAAGTAATTCTGAAATAAACAATAAATTCCAGGTTCATGTGAATTGGGAAATATTCAATGTTAAATACCTGATATTAATGTTTGTTTGTTGACCTATCTAATATAGATATGTCAGAGAAATTGACGTTAAGTAGAATATTTTCATTGTACCTGGGTTCAATATAAGTTAAATATTATATCTGTTACAAGTTTGTCAACAAGGAAATTACCTCAAGTGAAGAAACTTCTAAAAAATGTAAATGAGATATGAGCTTTTATATAAACTCTATTAATAATAATTATTCTTTAGAAATATCTGTCTAAAATAGTCTCTCCAGATTGGCATAACTTAAAATTTCTAAAGGTTGTGCTAAGTATTGAAAGTTTATTGAATAGTTAGGTCATTTCCAAATAAAATAAGATTTTGAAACATTTACTACTAAACACTGATTTGGGACTATAAACATATAATGCTTGGTGCCATCATAAAATGTTCTAAGAAAGCAAGGGTTTTAGAAATTATCGCTGGTATTTATGCTCACCAATCTATAAAATGCTAATATAAAAGTTAGTTATTGGTTGCTAAAGGAAATGGCTGCGTGATCACAGGAGGGCCTAGAAGCACTATCCCACATTGAAGGACAGGAAGGGCAGTGGTGAGGAGATACCCCTCATCAAGGTAAGGAACAGCAGCTGTGCTTTGCTGGAGCAGCTGTGAAGAGAAACCCCACACCCAAGGTAAGAGNATTGGTTGCTAAAGGAAATGGCTGCGTGATCACAGGAGGGCCTAGAAGCACTATCCCACATTGAAGGACAGGAAGGGCAGTGGTGAGGAGATACCCCTCATCAAGGTAAGGAACAGCAGCTGTGCTTTGCTGGAGCAGCTGTGAAGAGAAACCCCACACCCAAGGTAAGAGAAACCCAAGTAACATGGTAGGTGTTGCAAGAGGGCATCAGAGGGCAGACACACTGAAACCATACTCACAGAAAACTAGTCAATNATTACAATTAGTTAGATAAATTGATTTTGTTAGGAATGACACAGCCATAAGAAAACTGGTTAGAGCCAAGTAGGTCCAAGATGGCGGAGCTGCCTTTCACTAGACCTTGAGCCTCGGTATTTACTCCTGTTGTGACATATCAACAAGCTAAATGATACACACATCAACTAAATCTGATCAAAGTTCTAAACCCTTTTGATTGATCTTTTAGATAAAACTTCCTAAATCAAATTATTTTGAAGTTCTTTTGACCTCTACCTAACTTTGGGGTGCTTCAGAGGGCCCCTGAAACATCCCAAAGAGAGATATTAAACTGTGTTTATTTGATTGGTTAAATTACATGAAAAAGACTNAACCCTTTTGATTGATCTTTTAGATAAAACTTCCTAAATCAAATTATTTTGAAGTTCTTTTGACCTCTACCTAACTTTGGGGTGCTTCAGAGGGCCCCTGAAACATCCCAAAGAGAGATATTAAACTGTGTTTATTTGATTGGTTAAATTACATGAAAAAGACTATCAAATGAGTAATAAATCCACTCATGTTATAATGTATGGTAAAATTACTAATACAGATATCCTAGAAATTATATGGAGTTCTTAACATTCTGATATGTCCTGATATTCTAATGGAAAACCTGATGACTTCACAAACGTTAACAAAAGAACTGAATGAACCAGTTAATCTGCTTATAACTTTTATGGTTTCTATCTGAAAAATTACAGGTTTGAATCTTATGTTTTCAGGGAGTAAGGAAAACCTTCCTCTCAAACTAATTATGGCAATACTTTGATAAAATTAAATGTTATAAACAAAACAATTATATTTTCTATCTGACTCCTCCAAAAATTGGAAATTCTTAGGTTTCCAGTAAGTTTATCAGATGAGTTAGGAAGGATATCTTATGGGTTCAAAAATCTCAAGAAATTTTTGAGACCTTAAAAAGGGAAGAATTCACCTAGATTTGTTAGGCAAAATCTGTGATAAGCCTGTGTGAGTTTCCCAGCCCTGTTTTATTTTAAAAAGTCAGTCTGAGACTCTATAAATGTTTCAGCAAAATAAAAAGCCTATAAGCAATTATGGTTATATAAATCAACAGACCAAAATTAGTGAGAATAGACTTATTTTGCAAACAAACTAGCCTTAATTTGGTTATATTTGATAAAAATGAGGGTACCTCTAGGGAGAAAAAGATATTTCAAAACATGTTAAACAGTGTGGAGATTCCTTAAAAAATTGCAAATAGAACTGCCATATGACCCAGCAATCCCACTGCTGGGCATACACACCGAGGAAACCAGAATTAAAAGAGACACATGTACCCCAATGTTCATTACAGCACTGTTTATAATAGCCAGGACGTGGAAACAACCTAGATNTCAAACTCATGTCCATTGAGTCGGTGATGCCATCCAATCATCTCATCCTCAGTCATCCCCTTCTCCTCCTGCCTTCAATCTTTCTCAGCATCAGGATCTTTTCAAATTAGTCAGTTCTTCACATGAGGTGGCCAAAGTATTGGAACTTAAGCTTCAGCTTCAGTCCTTTCAATGAATATTCAGGACTGATTTCCTTTAGGATGGTCTGGTTGGATCTTGCGGTCCAAGGGACTCTCAAGAGTCTTCTCCAACATCACAGTTTAAAAGCATCAATTCTTTGGCACTCAGCTTTCTTTACATCCACACATGACTATTGGAAAAAACATAGGTTTGACTAGATGGACCTTTGTTGGTAAAATAATGTCTTTGCTGTTTAATATGCTGTCTAGGTTGGTCTTAGTTTTTCTTCCAAGGAGCAAGTGTTTTTTTAATTTCATGGTAGCAGTCATCATCTGCAGTAATATTGGAGCCCCAAAATTAAAGTCTGTCACTGTTTCCACTGTTTCTCCATCTATTTGCCATAAAGTGATGGAACAGGATGCCATGATTAGTTTTCTGAATGATGAGTATTAAGCC
Organism: Neotragus moschatus; assembly: GCA_006410615.1. Lineage (NCBI taxonomy): Eukaryota > Metazoa > Chordata > Mammalia > Artiodactyla > Bovidae > Neotragus > Neotragus moschatus. The sequence continues at coordinate 313,231 of SJYA01001319.1, forward strand.
AACTTTTTTACCCTCCTCTTTCAATTTCATCAAGAGGCTCTTTAGTTTTATGCTTTCTGCCATAAGGCTGGTGTCATCTGATATTTTCCCCACCAATCTTTATTTCAGCTTGTGCTTCATCCAGTTCAGCATTCCTCATGATGTACTCTGCATGTAAGCTAAATAAGCAGGGTGACAATATACAGCCTTGATGTACTCCTTTTCTGATTTGGAACAGTTCTAACTGTAGCTTCTTGACCTGCATACAGATTTCTCAAGAGGCAGTTAAGGTGGTCTGGTATTCCCGTCTTTTTAAGAATTTTCCACAATTTGTTGTGATCCACACAGTCAAAGGCTTGGCATAGTCAGTAAAGCAGAAGTAGCTATTCTTTTGGAACTCTCTTGCTTTCTCAATGATCCAACAGATGCTGACAATTTGAACTCTGGTTCCCCTGCCTTTTCTAAATCTAGCTTGAACATCTGGAAGTTCATGGTTCACATACTGTTGAAGCCTGACTTGGAGAATTTTGAGCATTACTTTACTAGCATGTGAGATGAGTGCAATTTTGTGATCGTTTGATCATTTTTGGCATTTTTTTTCCCCGTTGGGGTTGGAATGAAAGCTAACCTTAAATTTAGAATTAAATTGAAGAAAATCCCTTATGATTATACAGTGGAAGTTATAAATAGATTCAAGGGATTAGATCTGATAGACAGGATGCCAATTTACAGGAGGCAGAGATCAAGACCATCCCCAAGGAAAAGAAATGCACAACAGCAAAATGGTTGTCCGAGGAGAGCTTACAAATAGCTGAGAAAAGAAGAGAAACTAAAGCAAAGGCGAATAGGAAAGATATGCCCATTTTAATGCAGAATTCCAAAGAATAACAAGAAGAGATAAGAAAGCCTTCCTCAACTATCAATGCAGAAAAACAGAGGAAAACATTAGCATGGGAAAGTTAGAGATCTCTTCAAGAAAATTAGAGATTAAGGAAACATTTCATGCAAAGATAAGCATAATAAACGACAGAAATACTATGGACCTAACAGGAGCAGAAGATATTAAGAAAAGGTGGCAAGAATACACAGAAGTAAACAAAAAAGATCTTCATGACCCAGATAATCATGATGGTGTGATCACTCACCTATAGCCAGATATTCTGTAATGCAAAGTCAAGTGGGCCTTAGGAAGTATGACTACAAACAGCTAGTGGAGGTGATGATATTCCAGTTGAGCTATTTCAAATCCTAAAATATGATGCTATGAAAGTACTGCACTCAATATGTCAGCAAATCTGGAAAACTCATCAGTGGCCACATGGACTGGAAAAGGTCAGTTTTCAGTCCAATCCCAAAGAAAGGCCTTGCTAAAGAATGTTCAAATACTGTATATAATATATTATATATATGTGTATATTGAATACCACATTGTACTGGTTCTGTTTTATATTTGGAGAATCCTGACTAATACAATGGGCTTCCCAGCTGGCGTTATTGGTAAAGAACTTGTGTGCCAAAGCAGGAAACGTAAGAGATGAGGGTTCAGTCACTGGGTCAGGAAGACTAATATAACACCCAATATACAATGATGGGAAAAGCATAAGATAACAGCAATAGACACCTCAGTTCAAATGAGGGGAAAATAGAAGGTGGAAACATTTACTGCTTCAAAGAAGTTATGTAATCCAGACAGGCAAACTCCAGCCAAAATCCCTTGGTCAATTTCAAGGACTTGGGATAATTCTGCCTGGCTCTTGGCTCTGTCCTTGCAGGAGCTTTATTTCTGCTTCTGATTCATCCTTCCTTTTTCATGTAAAGTAGCATTTATTCACAGCTCGAACTGCTTTCTGCCAGTAGAATTTTGGGGGTCTAAGAGATTTTTTTTAAATTGTGTCTGTCTCTTTTATTCTAAGCTGACAATGTTTCTGCTAAATTAATTTCTTAAGAATTTTGTGAGCATCTCATATATTTCAGAGGGATTCATTCCTTTACACAAAGGACAAACTCACTGCTCTTTTCAGGATAATCCCTTCTCTAATTCTTGCTCCAGCTGAGATGGATGAGAGAGAATGACCTTCAACTTCCAAGTGGTCCTCTGACACAACTTAAAGGATCTGTGAAGCACACTCTTAATCTCTTTAAAGACCCTTTTATGTGACTAAATACTCTGATATTTGATCTTTCTGAAGCTTCAGGAAAGTGTGTAGTCACCCTCAGCCTTTTCTCTGGAGCACATTTTTCTTACAGTAAATCTCATAATTTAGTGTCTTTTGACATTCCCATAGGTTATTTCCAAAATCATCAGATCTTGCTTCTTTTTGAACTAACAATTCTTCCCTCAATTTTCTCTTTCTCTTGCATTTTACTATAAGCTACAAGAAAAACCATGCTGTGCCCTGAACAGTTTGTTTGAAAGTCTTCTTAACTATTTGGACCAAAAAACCCCAAAATGTTGCATGCCATTCATGTAAACAATACTGCCTGCCATCAGTCACTGCAGCACCCTGAGGGGAATTCAGTTTGTAGAAAAACAAGATACTGGCCCTAGGTAAGTTAGACGACATATCAAGGAATAATTTCAATGAGCCCAGACTCCTGCATCTTCCCATACATAGAAAATCACCAATATCCTTAACTTGAGATGTCTGTTTGTGTGTGTGTGTGTGTGTGATTAGCAACAATATTTTGAAGTTCAACTACTATTTTTTTTTTTTTCAGCAAAAACTCCTATATATCCTGGCTCCTCCTTTACCTCTTTGGAATACTTCCTCAAAGCTATTTGAGAGGCTGTCTTCTGAACTCTATTTCTCAGTAAGTGTCCCGAATAAAACATAACTTTCAAATTTTTTTTAGTCAGTAGATAAATATTTATCACTTAAAAGTTCTTTCTACATAATTGTAAGTGTCAATTCTGCTAAGCTCTCTGTAGCTATAAAACAATAACTTCCACTTCCTCTACTTTCCGATAATATTTTCCTCTCCTTCTGAGCCCTTACCAGCAGTGTCCTCCAAATCCACATTTCTACCGGTCTGTTTAGGGTCATTTAGACTTTATTATGTTCTTAAAAAAGTCTTTCAGCTATCATTGTTCAAAGCTATTCTCATATTTTTAGGTACTTATTACAGCAGCACCCCACTACAAATACAAAAACCCATTTTAGCTGTCTGCTGTGCTGTGCTAAGTTGCTTCAGTCATGTCTGACTCTTTGTGACCTTATGGACTGTAGCCCACAAGGCTCCTCTGTCTATGGGATTCTCCAAGCAAGAATACTGGAGTGGGTTGCCATGCCCTCATCCAGGGGATCTTCCCAATGCATGGATCAAAACTGTGTCTCTTAATGTCTCTTGCATTGGCAAGAGAGTTCTTTACCACTAGCACCAGTTGGGAAGCCCCATATTAGCTATCTATTGCTGTCTAAATACTGTATAAGTCAGGTTTCAACAAGAGAAGGAGAACTAGTAAGAAATCATATATACATCTTTATTTATTTGTTACAAGGAACCTCATGCAATTGTGGAGATTGGCTAAGCAAATCTGATTCTAAAATATTGGCTCTTTGTGCACAGATGCCAAAAAGAAATAGAGACAGAATTTTGGAGGAACAAGAAAGAGTAGCCTTGTTTTTTGCCAGGCAAAGAGGAAACATAGCAGGCTAGAACCTTAAGAACTGTGCCCCTTTCTCTGGGGAGCAGGGATAAGTTTTATATCCAGGGACTGGTGGTCTAGATTAGAAGATAAGACTCAGAATAATGAAGGTCTTAACATTTTTCTTTGCTTCTGAAAATTTACTGCCAAAGATGCCATCAGGTGGCTCAACAACAAGGTCTGGTGTTTCTGAGGTAATCAGCCCCTGATCTTTTTGAAATGCAGAATGCTACAAGGGAGAGTAGTGGGAGGAGAATACCAGGTGCAGAGTATAATTTATATGGCGTCATGGAGTAAAGAGCTTTGTTTAGCTTCGTGGAGGACAAGTCTAGCTACAGGTGTTTTTAGGAATAACAGCTAAAGAGTAACCAAGATTTCTTAACTATTTCAGGCCCATCTATGTTGTTTCCCCAGCCTGTTCATTGTTTCCTTATCTTCCTTATCAGAAAAGGAAAGTCTTATTTCTATTTAAGAAAAACCTCGTTTCTATTTTTGCTGCAACAGGTTCCTCAATGCCAATTTATTCCCTTCATATCAGTGGAGAAAGTAATGGGACATCATTCTTGTCTGGCTAAGGACAAAGCTTCAGTTTTACCCCACTTGACAAACTCTAGCTATTTGGCACAAGGGTCCATCTACCACCTACTCTGAGTCCAGATTCCACTGGACAGGTCCTTCAGAGGGGACAATAGTGCTAAGGGTGAAAGTCCATTGGCA
>SJYA01001319.1:319960-391155 GCA_006410615.1 Neotragus moschatus
TGGAGGAATGTTGGAGTGTGTTTTAAGCAATAAGAGGTACCATGTTATTACAAACGAAGCAACTGCTGCTTTTAAAAACATTACTTATTTGGTAAAAAGGAAATGCTACTTAAGGCATTTTACATCTTAATATAACAGATTTTAATTCCTTAAATAAGTATTTCAGTAAATTTAAGCTTTGAAATAGATTTGTAATGCACTATAATGTTTGTGATATTAAAGAATGGTTACCAGTTAAAATTTTTGATACAGAAATCTGACTTGCAAGATCAAGTCATGACATTAATGAGAAGATATTTCTTTTTGAAAAAAATTATCAATGATGTATATCTACAGTGAAACAACATGATCAAGCTGAGTTAATATCAAGAAAGCAAACGGCATCTGGAAAAGGTGTTCATTTTCATTGTTATCCAAAAGATCTGTATTACAATTACAATGGAACCCCATTTTACACCCATATTTGACAAGCATTAAGCATCTGAATGCAGAGTTCCAAAGAATAGCAAGAAGAGATAAGAAAGTCTTCTTCAGCAATCAATGCAAAGAAATAGAGGAAAACAACAGAATGGGAATGATTAGAGAACTCTTCAAGAAAATTAGAGATAGCAAGGAACATTTTATGCAAAGATGGGCTCCATAAAGGACAGAAATGGTATGGACCTAACATAAGCAAAAGATATTAAGAAGAGGTGGCAAGAAGACACAGAGGAAGTGTACAAAAAAGAGCTTCATGACCCAGGTAATCACGATGGTGTGATCACTCATCTAGAGCCAGACATCTTGGAATGTGAAGTCAAGTGGGCCTTAGAAAGCATCACTATAAACAAAGCTAGTGGAGCTGATGGGATTCCATTTGAGCTATTTCAAATCCTGAAAGATGATGCTGTGAAAGTGCTGCACTCAATATGCCAGCAATTTTGGAAAACTCAGCAGTGGCCAAGGACTGGAAAAGGTCAGTTTTCATTCCAATCCCAAAGAAAGGCAATGCCAAAGAATGCACTCATCTCACATGCTAGTAAAGTAATGCTCAAAATTCTCCAAGCCAGGCTTCAGCAATACGTGAACTATGAACTTCCTGATGTTCAAGTTGGTTTTTGAGAAGGCAGAGGAACCAGATGTCAAATTGCCAACATCTGCTGGATCATGGAAAAAACAAGAGAGTTCCAGAAAAACATCTATTTCTGCTTTATTGACTATGCCAAAGCCTTTGACTGTGTGGATCACAATAAACTGTGGAAAATTCTGAGAGAAATGGGAATACCAGACCACCTGACCTGCCTCTTGAGAAATCTGTATGCAGGTCAGGAAGGAACAGTTAGAACTGGACATGGAACAACAGACTGGTTCCAAATAGGAAAAGGAGTATGTCAAGGCTGCATATTGTCACCCTGCTTATTTAACTTCTATACAGAGTACATCATGAGAAATGCTGGCCTGGAAGAAACACAAGCTGGAATCAAGATTACTGAAAGAAATATCAATAACCTCAAATATGCATATGACACCACNCTGCTTTATTGACTATGCCAAAGCCTTTGACTGTGTGGATTACAATAAACTGTGGAAAATTCTGAGAGAAATGGGAATACCAGACGACCTGACCTGCCTCTTAAGAATGATAACTAAAAATTTCCATTTTCCAAAGGCTGGAAAGATTCCAATGGATACTCTACCTGTTTAGGGCAGTTGAATGAACAAATCATTGTTATTTAGCTGAATTTATATGCACAGTTTATAATGGAAATGTAGGTTACAATTTATGAAAGTTACAAAGTTTTGAGACAAACAATGGGTCCAAAAACATCTCAAACCATGTTTTATACTTCTGAATGGTATTAAGCAAATTGAACAAAAGTCACCTACACAATAATCTCATAGCCAACCAGAGACTGGGAGAGTAACAAACAGAAAGGCTAAAGGCCCCCAAATGGAGGAAATAGGCTGTGTTTCAGACGTTTTTCATCTCTCTCTTAAGTGGCAGGAGGAAACAAACTACAAGTGTCAGATTTTTTTCCCTTCTTTATACAAAATTTAAAGGAGGTTTCCTTTAAAATTCTGTGTTGCTGTGATGACACCTGGTTCCACCTGAACTTAACTTTTCTCAAAACTTGAGCTAACCAATGCGTTTTTCTTATGGAAATGTTTTTCTTAAGCTACATTAATGAACTATGTATTTACCCTAGACTCTACCTTTCTTCAAGTCGGTTCCGCCTAAGACTCAGAACCAATAATGGATCAACAAACTAGCATGTTTACTAATACAAATATTCTCTTAAGCTATATTAATGAGGCTATGTATTTGCTTGGAAATCTGCCTTTCTTCAAGATTCATGCCAATCATTTTCTAGCCTGGGATGACTCACCTTGTGCCAATATTATGTCAAAATGCATGTTGTAGGTGAGGGGCCTGGTGCCACTCTTTGAGTTCTGAGACATTTCGTTTCTCTAATTAGCAGCCTGCTAGGAGGTATATAACTTCCTGCTAAAGACTAGCAGGGGGACGGTCTTTCTGCCCCCTTCTGATGTCTATGTCAGAAGCTTTCTCTATGTCTTTTATACTTGAAATAAAACTTTATTACACAAAAGCTCTGAGCAATCAAGCCCCGGATCGAATTCCTCTCCTCCAGAAGCCAAAAATCCCGGTATCATTCATGGCTCAGCAACAACCTTTCAAGACTAAAATTAGTTTATAAAGTGATATGCTTTTGAGTTCACTTAGCTTGACAATTTTATCTACCACTTTGTTATATTGAACTTAGCTTGTGTGAATTCTACTTGGGATCCATGATATGGGATGCTACAGAGTTTATGTGAATGCTATATTTCCCCTGCTTTGTAATGTACAATAGTGCTGTCCACCAGGTTCTCATGGCATAGACTGATATTACACAGTGGTATCTAAAACCTAACCATGTAGTCTGGTCTTCTGTGAGTAAAACAGACAGCCTTTGTCAAGGGGCCTGCATGGCCATAGATGTTTTATCAGTTTTAGTCCCTAGTCCTTGAACGCCAGTAAATTTGCAGTCTGGTTGGAGTCACTGACATAATTTACCAACTCTTTGATTTCAATTGTGTCTGTGAGGTGGGAGCCCTCATACACGCTGGTCACTTTCCAGGGTAAGAGACGAGAGCAAACATTTAAAGATTCAGCATTGCTGTGTGACACAGGAGAAGCAGAGCTTTAATCCACAGTTACTCAGGATTTTATTGTGATTCTTTTAATGTGAGACATATTTAAAGCCAGAGTTTGAGCAAACTGTGTCTTTGTGACCTCTTACATTAAATAAGCAAAGAGAAAAAAAATCTTTCATTCCAACAAGCTTGTAAGCTTTAGAACCTCTAGGCAAACTAACTGAAAGTTAGGAGCTATAGAAAAGTAAGCAAGGGGGATTCTCTGGTGGTTGCACTTCCATATGTGCAGGTTCAATCTCTGATTGAGAAACTATCATCCCTCAAGTCCTGAGGTGGAGCCAAAACAAATGAAAACAGCAAGTATAGCATCAGGAACTCTACTCAATATTATTGGTAACCTATATGGGAAAAGGATGAATTATACATATATATATGTATATGCACTTTGCTATGCACCCGAAACTAACACAACATCATACATCAGCTATGTGCTGTGTGTTGTGCTTAGTCACTCAGTGGTGTCTGACTCTTTGCAAGCCCATGGACTGTAGCCTGCCAGGCTCCTCTGTCCATGGGGATTCTCCAGGCAAGAATACTGGAGTGGATTGCCATGGCCTCCTCCAGGGGGGTCTTCCCCTCCCAGGAATTGAACCCAGGTCTCCTGTGTTGCAAATGATTCTTTACAATCTGAGCCACCTATATGCCAATAAAAACTAAATAAAAATCAATAAATTATTTTAAGGTAATCAATTAAATTGCTAGACTTATAGTAGAGATTAATGCTATAAGAATATAAATTATAGTGTTGGAATATTATATTCATTTGAGTTTTATTGGAAAGGGGCATTTTTTTCTAAAGTTAAAATATAAAACTTCTGATTAAACCAAGCTCAACAAATATCCTGAAATAAGACTGTAACAAGGGAGATCAATATAATATACTAGTCATAATGTGTCTCTACCACAGCTGTCTAAAATGTATACATTATTTTAGACTGAATACATCATAACAAAGTATACTTGTATGAATAACACCTAGTAGCTTTTTTATTGGCATAAATTCCTACTGTAAAGTTTACCCTAAAAGAAATATGCAGATCATTCAAATTTTAGTGGAACTAATCTTATAGAAATATTTTACTATCATTGTTGACAATTTCTACTCTTGAAACTAGGGAGGATTTTAGTAAACATAACTTAAAAAATGAACATAAATTAATGAATAGAAAGATGTACTTTTAATGTGGTTTAGAATTAATGGGGAAAGCATAGAGAAATTCCAATTAACATAAATAAGTTCATTAATGAAATAAATATTTACAGTACACTTCTCTTATTTTAGGTATTGTGATAGGTGCTAAAGACTAAAAAGAAAAAAAGCTTTTGGAAATTTTGGGTAGAGCGTAAAATAAACAGAAACAACAAAAAAGTAACTATTTGAAAGCGATTCCTTATTTCCAAGTGATATATACATGAGTTTATAAAATCTAAGCGAGTGATTGCAAATCTTGTAAAATTGAACAGTTTACTACAATGACATAACACAAGGCTTACGTTTAAAAAGTTCTTCTGTACATTCTTGTCACCTCTTCTTAATATCTTCTGCTTATGTTGGGTCCACACCATTTCTGTCCTTTATTGTGGAAATCTTGGTGTGAAATGTTCACTTGGTCTCTCTAATTTTCTTGAAGAGATCTCTAGTCTTTTCCATTCTACTGTTTTCCTCTATTTCTTTGATCACTGAGGAAGGCTTTCTTATCTCTCCTTGTTTATCTTTGGAACTCTGCTTTCAGATGGATATATCTTTCCTTTTCCCCATTTGCCTTTGGCTTCTCTTCTTCCCTTAACTATTTATTAGGCCTCTTAGGACAACCATTTTGCCTTTTGGCATTTCTTTTTCTTGGGGATAGTTTTGATCACCACCTACTATACAATGTTACAAACTTCAGTCCATAGTTGTTCTGGCACTTTATCAGATCTAATCTGTTGAATCTACTTGTCACTTATACTATATAATCATAAGGGATTTTATTTGGGTCATACCTGAATGGTCTAGTGGTTTTCCCTCTTTCTGCAATTTAAGTCTGAATTAGGCAATAAGGAGTTAATGATCTGAGCCACAGTCAACTCCAAGTCTGGTGTTTGCTGACTGTATAGAGCATCTCTATCTTCAGCTTGCAAAGAATATGATAAATCTGATTTCGATGTTGACCATCTGGTGATGTTCATGTGTAGAGTCATCTCATGTGTTGTTGGAAAAGGCTGTTTGCTATATGACGAGTGCATTCTCTTGGCAAAACTCTGTTAACCTTTGCCGTGTTTCATTTTTGCACTCCAAAGGCAAATTTGCCTGTTACTCCAGGTATCTCTTGACTTCCTACTTTTGCATTCTAGTCCACTATGATGAAAAAGACATTTTATTTGCTGTTAGTTCCAGAAGGTCTTGTAGATCTTAATAGAACTTTTCAGTTTCAGCTTCTTCGAAATTATTTGTTGGAGCATAGACTTGGATTACTGTGATATTGAATGGTTTGCCTTGGAAACAAACATATATCATTCTGTCGTTTTTGAGATTGCACACAAGTACTGCATTTCAGACTGCATAAAAGACAGAAATGGTAAGGACCTAACAGAAGCAGAAGATATTAAGAAGAGGTGGAGAGAATACACAGAAGAACTATACAAAAAAGATCTTAATGATGCAGATTACCACGATGGTGTGATCACTCATGTAGAGCCAGACATCTTGGAGTGCAAAGTCAAGTGGGCCTTAGGAAACATCACTAAGAACAAAGCTAGTGGAGGTGGTGGAATTCCAGCTGCACTGTTTCAAATCCTAAAAGATGATGCTGTTAAAATGCTGCACTCAATATGCCAGAAAATTTGGAAAACTCAGCAGTGGTCACAGGACTGGAAAGGGTCAGTTTTTATTCTAATCTCAAAGAAGTGAAATCACTCAGTCATGTCTGACTCTTTGTGACCCCATAGACTGTAGCCCACCAGGTTCCTCCATCCATGGGATTTTCCAGGCAAGAGTACTGGAGTGGCTTGCCATTTCCTTCTCCAGGGAATCTTCCTGATCCAGGGATCAAACCCAGGTCTCCCGCATTGTAGGCAGATGCTTTACCATCTGAGCCACTGGGAAATAAGGGGAGTGTCAAACAATATACCAACTACCACACAATTGTGCTCATTTCACATGCTTGCAAAGTAATGCTCAAAATTCTCCAAGTTATCTTTCAACCGTACATGAATCAAGAACTCCCAGAACCAAGAACTCTCATCTGTATGTGGATTTAGAAAAGGCAGAGGAACCAGAGACCAAATTGCCAACATACACTGGATCATAGAAAAAGCAAGAGAATTCCAGAAAACCATTTATTTCTTCTTCATTGACTATGCTAAAGTCTTTGACTGTGTGGATCACAACAAACTGTGGAAAATTGTTCAAAGCATGAGAATAGCAGACCACTTTGTCTGCCTCCTGCAAACCTATATGCAGTTCAAGAAGTAACTGTATACAGGTTACAGAACAACAGAACAGAACGACAGTAACAGAACAACAGGCTGGTTCCAAATTGGGAAAGGAGTACGTCAAAGCTGTATATTATCACCCTGCTTATTTAACTTATATGCAGAGTACATCATGAGAAATGCCAGGTTTAATTAATCACTAGCTGGAATCAAGATTGCTAGGAGGAAAACCCATAACCTCAGACATGCAGATGACACCACCCTAATTGCAGAAAGCAAAGAGGATCTAAGGAGCCTCTTGATGACGGTGAAAGAGCAGAGTGAAAAAGCTGGCTTAAAACTCAATATCAAAAAACTGAGATCATAGCATCTGGTCCCATCACTTCATGGCAAATAGATGGGGAAGCAATGGAATCAGTGACAGACTTTATTTTCTTGGGTTTCCAAATCACTGCAGACGGTGACTGCAGCCATGAAATTAAAAGACACTTGTTTCTTGGAAGAAAAGCTATGACAATCCTAGACAGTGTATAAAAAAGCAGAGACATCACTTTGCCAACAAAGGTTCATTTAGTCAAAGATATGTTTTTTTCAGTAGTCATGTATGGATGTGAGAGTTGTACCATAAAGAAGGCTGAGACCAAAGAGCTGATCCTTTTGAACTATGGTCTTTGAGAAGACTCTTGAGAGTCGCTTGGACAGCAAGGAGATCTAACCAGTCCATCCTAAAGGAAATCAGTCCTGAATATTCATTGGAAGGACTGATGCTGAAGCTGAAGCTCCAATACTTTGGCCACCAGATGAAAAGAGCTGACTCATTAGAAAAGACACTGATACCAGGGAAGATTGAAGGCAGGAGGCAAAGGGGCAACAGAGGCTGAGATGGCTGGATGGCGTCACTCACTCAATGGACATGAGTCTGATGAAGCTTTGGGAGATGGTGAATGACAGGCAGTCTTGTCATGCTGCAGTCCATGGGAACGCAAAGAGTCAAACACGACTCAGCAACTGAAAAAAAACAATGTTGACAAATAATTTGCAATATAACAGTAGAGTTCTTAAATCCAACTGGGAAAAAGGATTTACATAGTTTCATTAACAGAAACAATAACCACTCCCTCCCCAAAAACCTTAGGCATTTTCCTAATAAGAAATGTGTTCAGTGTCTATTAAACACATAAATACACAGAGAAAACATCCTTAAACTTTTTAAAATACATGATGACTTGAAATTAATGGATATTCCATGTTTCTGGATGAAATAACTTTTTAAAAGATCTATAAAGCTTTTAATTCATTAAATTAAATTAATTTGCAAATTAATTTATAAATATAATCCCAATTAAAATGTCACTGGTTTTATTAGTGCAATTACATTTATTTTAAAAATACATCTACAAAGGCACATGAGAAAAACGGATAAAATTTTGAAAAAAGAAAATTTAGAGATAATATTTGTTCTATTAGATGTTAAAGTATTTTACAAGGCAAAAACAATAGAAGAGTAGATTGCAAATATTGTTAAACAATGGTGCAGAATTGATAAATCTAAAACAGAATTTAGTGTATACAGGAACTTAGTACTGATCAGAGAAACTTAATGAATTAACAGGGAAGAAATAAATTTTTAAATAGCTTTGTAGAAACTCAAGTTATTCAGTGGAAGTAACAAGCTTATTTCTCACATTAGAATAAACATCAGAATAAATTCTAAACAGATTATGAGACTAAATATAAAAAATAAAAATGTAAAAGTGTTTTCTGAGTATAAATTTTTTTTAAACTCTACTATAAAGGACAGTATTATATCCAACTGAATTTTTAAATGTTTAAATACTGTGCATACAAATACACTAAACTTTTACTTGGCAAAGGACAGAGGGAATATATTTGCAAAATATATGGTGGATAAAAATATTCTTTCTTCTTTCCTATTTTTTCTTTCCTTCAACAAACATGTATTAAAATTCTGATTAGTCCTATGTAGGATTTGAAGATGCAAAGGCAGAGAGCATAAATTCAGTCCCTGTGGCTGCTGCTACCCAAAAGTTACTCTGTATGGGAAGAACTGTAGAAAAATGTTCCCCTGATTGTTGCAAATTGGGGAATGATCTCAGCTCCATGAATTCTCCTCAGTTGATGCCCGTGGGCAAGAAACATGTACAGCTCTGTTTGGTAACTCTCCAGTTCTCCTGCCAAACCATCAAAAATGTCAATTTCTTGTAAGCAGGCAAGGCAGAAGAGATTAGGGGGCTCTTATACCTGAGCTGAGGCTTTAGGGAAGATAGCTGGGAGATGTGGAAATTAAATTGTAAGAAAATGTGCAAAATTTACACAGAGAGACAGAACAGTGTAAGTGCAAAAATGAGATTCTCATTTTGTAAAGAGCTCTTCTAACCAATAAAGAAAAAAAAATGGCATCACAATATAAAATTAGGCAAAATACATTGTAATTCATAAAATATTACTCAAAGACCATGAAAAATTTCTTGTTCTCTCAACTAAACAAGAATATGCAAGTTGAACTAGCAACTGAGATGTCAATTTTTCTATAAACTTGAGTAAAAAGCCCTGAAAGAATTTACCCTTTATTCAAGTAATTCCACTTCTAAAATTCTTTTATCAAATAAAACAAAAATGATAGAAACACAAAGACATCTGTAAGATTATTCATTGTTAAACTTTGTGTATGCTATTAAAATCAACTGATAAAAGATAAACAAAAGGTAGTGTATCCAATCCAGTCAGGTCTGACTCTGCAGAGTCATGTCAGACTCTTTGAACTGTAGCCCACCAGGCTCCTCTGTCCATGAAATTTTCCAGGCAAGAATACTGGAGCAGGTTGCCACTCCCGACTCCAGAGGACCTTCAGGATTCAGGGATCAAATCTACGTCTCTTGCGTATCCTGAATTTCCTGCATTGGCAAGCAGATTCTTTACCACTAGCGTCACCTGGGAAGCCCCGTGTATCCAATAGAATAAAGTTCTAACACATGCTATAATACCATGAATGATCTCTGAAAACACATGCAAAATGAAAGAAGCTAGTCACAAAAGACGAAATAAAATAGTGCTGGTTGCTTAGAGTTAGGGGCTGGGGAAGAAATGGGATGAGTGGACATGGGAGTGGTAACTAAAAAGCATACAGTTTCTTTCAAGATAATTAAAATGTTCTAAAATTGATGGTGGTGATAGTTACACATATTTGTAAATATATTAAAAATCATTGAATTGTATGCTTTATATGGATGAATTGTATGGTATGTGAATTATATCTCAATAAAGTTTTTTTAATGGTATGTATGATAGCAAATAAGAAAAAAAAAGAAAAAAATCCTAATATCCCAAATATTTTAAAATAGTTAATATTTCTACCTAAATCTATCCATCTAATATTAACATTGGTCATGCAGCTTTTTCTGAATGTTGCTATTTTAAGATGATTTTTATCTCTTTTTTTCTCACGAAAACTATTCTGTAGATGAGAGTGAAAGTGAAAGTCATTCAGTCCTGTCTGACTCTTTGCAACCCCACGGACTGTAGCCTGCCAGGCTCCTCTGTCCATGGAATTCTCCAGGCAAGAATACTGAAGTTGGTAGTGGTTCCTTCTCCAGTAGACATATGATTATTTTTTACAATTAAAGGAAATGACACATTAAAAAAAAATAAAAAAGATTACAATGAACTTGTAAAATTTAAGAAAATGCTCAAAACAAAACTTCTAAAAGAAAAATATAGGATCTAGAAGTTGGGAAAATTAAACGTAGTTCATTGGATTTCTTGTTCATTGGTTCTCATTTTTTTAAATTGTGGGTAATATTTTACACAATTAACTTTATGCCCTACACTTCCTGTGTGAGCCACAAGCTATTTTAAACTTCATTTCTCTCATGTTAGTCATTCAGAAGAAAAAGCAAGCTGTCTGTAAATGATATACAGCTCTAAAAATTCTNAAAATATAGGATCTAGAAGTTGGGAAAATTAAACGTAGTTCATTGGATTTCTTGTTCATTGGTTCTCATTTTTTTAAATTGTGGGTAATATTTTACACAATTAACTTTATGCCCTACACTTCCTGTGTGAGCCACAAGCTATTTTAAACTTCATTTCTCTCATGTTAGTCATTCAGAAGAAAAAGCAAGCTGTCTGTAAATGATATACAGCTCTAAAAATTCTATGTTCTTCTTGAAATTTCAACATTTTAAGAGAATGAGTCAGTAATAAGATTTCTAAGTTGATGATTCACTTAGAAATGAAAAAACGTACACGACTACTAACAAAACATTTAAAACTATAACATACTTTCCCCTTGAAGTGTAGAGTTTAAAACACCTTGAAACAATCTTTTCTAAAACTATCTTCCCCATTTCAAAATGGAAAGAACATATTGTGGTTATACAAGGAAATATCTATAATTTTAGACATTTTTACATAGGGGTGAAATAATATAATGTCTATCATTCACTTTGAAATATTTCAGCAACACAAAAGAAAGGGGAAAAGTGATGGATTAAATATATGTGGCAAAACTTTGAGAATTCTTAATTTTGACATTTTTATGTATTTAAGCTTACTTTGTGTTTTGAAAGTTTTCATAGCAAAATATTTTTGAGTGGAAGGGACTTTTTAAAGTTCTTTAGAAGAATATAAGTGGAATTTTAAAAAACAGATCAATAAAATATACTGCACATAGAGGAAGCTTATAAATCTTAGTTAACATAAATATGCTAAAAACACATAAATTCATTTTCTGATTCCAAACATCATTTTTTCCAAATGGAAAAAAAAATTTAATTCTCAGTTGAAATTAGAAGAGGTATGACTTTCTCTATATTGTTAGTCCTAAGAGGTAAAATTCTGACCAATGGATATAAACTAAAGGAGGAAAAATATTCCAGAGATGGACTAGATGGCCTTGAGAAGTTGTAATTTACTACCCCTGAAAAATGCAACTAGACATTCCTTCTCTCAGAAAGTCAACTAGAGAAAGACTTGAACCATCAGATATGGGGTTGGATTAAAAGTTCTTTAACTTTGTTATTCAACCAGAGAGTCAGCGAGGCATAATAAGCTGGTTGCAAGGTTTATAATTATCAGGCTAATCACGCTCAACCTCTGGGCACCTACAACAGAGTATCCGTCTCTCAGGGTTGTTGTAAATGATAAAATGTATGTAAAGCGTTAGAACCCTGCCTGGCCTATGCACTATAAAATATTTTGCTTTTCTAACTAAAAAAATATTAACATTTATGATGATGATGATTAACAACATAAGCTTTGGAATCAAATATCTGGTTTCTAACTACAATTCCACCACTTACTATAATCTCTCTATCTCTCTTATTTTAACCTCAATTATTTTCCTTTCTTTAGATCTTTCCATGCTAACCTCTAAATAACATGTTAAAATTCAATACTAACTATTGAATTTTCCAGTTTATTGTGATCCACACAGTCAAAGGTTTTGGCATAGTCAATAAAGCAGAAATACATGTTTTCCTGGAAATCTCTTGTTTTTCTATGATCCAGCAGATTTTGGCAATTTGGTCTCTGGTTCCTCTGTCTTTTCTAAAACCAGTTTGAACATCTGGGATTTCATAGTTCACATATTGCTGAAGCCNGTCGCAGCCACCCATGCTGAGTGCTAATCAATCAGTGGCTCTTCCCAGCCCCCGACCCTGGCCTCAGACTGTAGAGTGGCCCTCCCGGCCCCAGACCCTGGCCTCGGATGCAGGATGGCTCTTCCCGGTCGCCAACCCTGACCTCGGACACGGGGTGGTTCTTCCCAACCCCCAACCCTGACCTCGGACACGGTGTGGCTCCTCTCAGCTGTTCGCACGCCGTCGTAGCCTGGTACTCTTGGCAGCTGCCCCTGACCTCAGAAGTGGGGTGGTTCCCCTCAGCTGTTCTTGCGCCGCCACAGCCCGGGACTCTCAGCCGCTGTCTCTGTCTTCCAACGTTGGGTAGCTCCTCTCGGCCGCGCTGAGTGGAAGGTGGAGTGGGCTCCTCTCAGCTGTTCCTGCGCCGTCAGCCCGGGACTCTCAGCCACTGTCTCTTGGACGCGGGGTGGCTCCTCCCGGCTGCCGCCCCTGTCCTCCAACGCTGGGTGGTTCCTCTCAGCCGCACTTAGTGAGCTGGCTCCGCAGCCGCCTGCCTGGATTTTTCTTTATGGCACCTTACTCCCACACATCCACAAAATTCTGAGGATTGGCTTCCTTTTTAGGACTCTAACACCAAGATCATTGCTCTAATGTTAAAATTAAATTTTTCTCTTTTTATTTCCCATAGGATTATAAACTTGTCACAAGACTACAGTTATTCGGCTCTTTTATTTCAAATGCCTACTAACTCAAATTACTTTTTTAATCATAGTGAAGAATGCTAGCTTTCTTTCTTTTTGTTGTGAGCTATATTATTTTATATTTTATTAAACATATATATTTGAAGACCAACAAGTAGTATGATATCATGCTGCGGCTGCTACTGCTGCTAAGTTGCTTCAGTCGTGTCCGACTCTGTGCGACCTCATAGACGGCAGCCCACCAGGCTCCCCCATCCCTGGGATTCTCTAGGCAAGAATACTGGAGTGGGTTGCCATTTCCTTCTCCAATGCATTAAAGTGAAAAGTGAAAGTGAAGTCGGTCGGTCATGCCTGACTCTTAGCGACTCCATGGACTGCAGCCTATCCAGGCAAGAGTACTGGAGTGGGGTGCCATTGCCTTCTCCAGTATCATATTATAGATTTTCTTAACTACATTAATAATATGTTACCTATTATTTTCCAAGTTACTTTTATCATTCATTTTTAATTTTTAAATTTATATATATCATTATATATATATCTTTATATTATTACTTTTAATTTTTCTGTATTTTACATTATACAAATTTGCTTCATTTATATTTTCCCATTAAATTGCTTTAGGGTTTTCCTATAATCAAAACTTTGTTTCATTTTATCTTGTTTTCTGGTGTACGTGAACAAAAGCTTCTTTATGGTTTTTCTCTTCCACCTACAATCAAAATTAGGAATTTTAGTATACATAATATGTTGATTTTATTAATCTCCATCAAGATTATGAGTTTTTTACCAAAACAAAAGTAGTATAACATTTTTTTGTTTCCTTTTAATTTTTTTTTTAACATTTAACAACTGGTAACTAAAGTAATTGAATGTGTTTTTCTGTGCTGCTGTCCATGTTTCTTCTTCTATGATGTGCCTTCATATACGTTGTCATTTCTATTACCTTTCCCTGACAAATTATAGATGTTATATATTCTGTATGCTAATACTATCTAAATTTTCTAGATGTGTATAAGAGACAGAGTTGCTTCAGTCGTGTCCGACTCTGTGCGACCTCATAGACGGCAGCCCACCAGGCTCCCCCATCCCTGGGATTCTCTAGGCAAGAATACTGGAGTGGGTTGCCATTTCCTTCTCCAATGCATTAAAGTGAAAAGTGAAAGTGAAGTCGGTCGGTCATGCCTGACTCTTAGCGACTCCATGGACTGCAGCCTATCCAGGCAAGAGTACTGGAGTGGGGTGCCATTGCCTTCTCCAGTATCATATTATAGATTTTCTTAACTACATTAATAATATGTTACCTATTATTTTCCAAGTTACTTTTATCATTCATTTTTAATTTTTAAATTTATATATATCATTATATATATATCTTTATATTATTACTTTTAATTTTTCTGTATTTTACATTATACAAATTTGCTTCATTTATATTTTCCCATTAAATTGCTTTAGGGTTTTCCTATAATCAAAACTTTGTTTCATTTTATCTTGTTTTCTGGTGTACGTGAACAAAAGCTTCTTTATGGTTTTTCTCTTCCACCTACAATCAAAATTAGGAATTTTAGTATACATAATATGTTGATTTTATTAATCTCCATCAAGATTATGAGTTTTTTACCAAAACAAAAGTAGTATAACATTTTTTTGTTTCCTTTTAATTTTTTTTTTAACATTTAACAACTGGTAACTAAAGTAATTGAATGTGTTTTTCTGTGCTGCTGTCCATGTTTCTTCTTCTATGATGTGCCTTCATATACGTTGTCATTTCTATTACCTTTCCCTGACAAATTATAGATGTTATATATTCTGTATGCTAATACTATCTAAATTTTCTGTGTTACAATTATCTTCTAATCTCACTTCATTTTTTAACATAATATATGATATCTTGTGTCCTGTAAAATGTTAATTTCATTTAATCAAATGTGTCACAATGTTCTTTGTTTTCTCAAAGGTCAAAACAGCTACCTCCTACATTATTGTTTCCTTTTATTTCTACCTTTTAGCTATTTAGAAGTTACACTTCAGTAAAGTCTGAAGTAGAGATCTAATGACAAGTTTAATAAGAAAAATCAGTTATCTTAACACCATTGCTTAGCTAGTTCATCATTATCCATTGATTGGTAGTGTGCTGATAAAAATGTCTTAAACAGGCTTTGTTATATTTCTGGGCTTTTAACTGATCGATATATTTATTGTCTGTAGGTCAAACCACACTATACTTTTGCACTTCATTTTGATACTATTATGTTTAATCTTGTTATGTCTTACTATTCTTTTGTCTTCCCTTGACTTTTATTAGGTTTTAAATTTCCATATGAATTTTATCATATTTGCCTAGTTCTGCAAAGTTCATTTTGTGATATTGATAGTAATTGCCTTGAATTTATAGAATGGGGGAAAATTAACATCTTTATAAAATTGTGTCTTCTCTTTCATGATATGCTATAATATTCCATTTATTTGGGTCTATTTTTAAAATTACTATAATGTTTTGTAATATTTTTATAAAGATCCTCTTCATATTTGTCAGATTCACTCCACATATGTTTTTATGCTATCATAAATGTATATTTTTATTTTTTCTAATCAGTCATTCACTTAATATACAAACTGTTTAAATTTTCATATGCTGACAACAGTCCTGATGAACTATCTCCAAGCAACTATATTGTTTGCAAATAAGAGTAACTGCATATATTTCTATAAATTATTTGCCTACTCTTATTTTTGATTAATGTAGTAGATAGAACTTCCACTAAAATATTAAATAAACAAGAGCTATAATAATTACCTTTAGTGGAAATAATTCTAAAATCATAATATAGACCATGTTTTCTGTGGGCTTTTGGCATCTATCTTTAGAGGATTAAATAAGTTATTTTGTATTCTTAATTTGCTAAGCTTTCTAAAACTTGTGAATAAGTATTATATTTTATTGGATGATTTTTCTACATTTAATAAAATAATGATATGAACTTTTCCCTGATTTTTTAATATGTAGAAATATATTTATAGTTTTTTTTAATTTTGAAACTTTTCTGTAGTTGTAATAATGCATACTTGACTATTGAGTAGTACCATTTTTAATATATGAACAAATGTAATTTGGGATCTTTTCTTTAGAATTTTTTTATCTGTGATGGCAAGCAAAATGAGCATATGAATTCCCCCCTACCCCCTCTGGAACCAAAATGGTTTTATTTTTTTGTTTGTTTGTTTAATAAATTTATTTATTTTAATTGAAGGTTAATTACTTTACAATATTGTATTGGTTTTGCTATATATCAACATGTATCTGCCACAGGTATACACATATTCCACATCCTGAACCCCTCTCCCTCCTCCCTCCCTGTACCATCCCTCTGGGTCGTCCCAGTGCACCAGCCCCAAGCATCTAGTATCAAAGCATATGATTTTTTAAATTTATTTTTTAATTGAAGGATAATTGCTTTACAGAATTTTGTTGTTTTCTGTCAAACCTCAACATGAATCAGCCATACGAATATATATATATACCCTCCCTTTTGAACCTCCCTCCCATCTCCCTTCCCATTCCTCCCCTCTAGACAGATACAGTGGAGAAGGCAATGGCAACCCACTCCAGTGTTCTTGCCTGGAGAATCCCAGGGACAGGGGAGCCTGGTGGGCTGCCATCTACGGGGTCGCACAGAGTCGGACACAACTGAAGTGACTTAGCAGCAGCACCAGCAGCAGCAGATAGATACAGAGACCCTGTTTGAGTTTTCTGAGCCATAGAGCAAATTCCTGTTGGCTGTCTATTTTACATATGGTAATGTAAGTTTTCCAGAGAAGGCAATGGCACTCCACTCCAGTACTCTTGCCTAAAGAATCCCATGGATGGAGGAGCCTGGTGGGCTGTAGTCCACGGGATCACTAGGAGTCAGACACGACTGAGCAACTTCACTTTCACTTTTCACTTTCATGCATTGGAGAAGGAAATGGCAACCCACTCCAGTGTTCTTGCCTGGAGAATCTCAGGGACAGGGGAATCTGGTGGGCTGCCGTCTATGGGGTTGCACAGAGTCAGACACAACTAAAGTGACTTAGCAGCAGCAGCAGCAATGTAAATTTCCATGTTACTCTTTCCATATTTCTCATCCTCTCCTCCCCTCTCCCCATGTCCATAATTCTATTCTCTATGTCTCAATATCTGCTGCCCTGTAGATAAATTCTTCAGTATCATTTTTATAGATTCCATATATGTGTGTTACAATATGGTATTTATCTTTCTCTTTCTGACTTACTTCACTCTGTATAATAAGCTTTAGGTTCATCAACCTCATTAGAACTGACTCAAATGCATTTCTTTTTATGGCTGAGTAACTGTGGTGTTCCTCTGCCCATGGGATTTTGGAGAAGACTTTTGAGAGTCCCTTGGACTGCGAGGAGATCCAAACAGTCCATCCTAAAGGAGATCAGTCCTGAGTGTTCATTGGAAGAACTAATGTTGAAGCTGAAATTCCAATACTTTGGCCACCTGATGTGAAGAGCTGACTCATTGGAAAAGACCTTGATGCTGAGAAAGATTGAAGGTGGGAGGAGAAGGGGACGACAGAGGATGAGATGATTGGATGCCATCAGTGACTCAATGGACATGAGTTTGGATAAATTCTGGGAGTTGGTGATAGACAGGGAGGCCTGGCATACTGCAGTCCATGGAGTCAAGAAGAGTCAGACACAACTGAGTGACTGAACTGAACTGAACTGAATATTCTATTGTGTATAGGTACAACAACTTCTTTATCCATTCATCTGTCAATGGACATATAGGTTGCATCCATGTTATATCTATTGTAAATAGTGCTGCAATAAATAATGGGATACATGTATCTTTTTCAATTTTGGTTTCTTCAGGGTATATTCCTAGGGGTGAGATTGTTGGATCATATGGTGGTTTATTCCTAGTTTTTTAAGGAATCTTCATACTGTCTTCCATAGTGGCTGTATCAATTTATATTCCCACCAACACTGCAAAAGCACTCCCTTTACCTCACACCCTCTCTAGCATTTATTCTTTGTAGACATTTTAATGATGGTCATTCTGACTGGTGTGAGGTGATATCGCATTGTAGTTTTGATTTGCATTTCTCTAATAATGAGCAATGTTGAGCACCTTTTCATGTGTTTGTTAGCCACCTATATGTCTTCTTTGGAGAAATGTCTGTTTAGGTCTTTTTCCTCACTCTTTGATTGGGTTGTTTATTTTTCTGACATTGAGCTGAAATGAGCTGCTTGTATCTTTTGGAAATCAATACTTTGTCAATTGTTTCATTTTGCTAGTCTTTTCTCCCATTCCAAGAGTTGTATTTTCACCTTGCTTATAGTTTCCTTTTCTGTGCAAAATCTTTTAAGCTTAACCAGGTCCCAATTGTTTATTTTTATTTCCATTACTCTAGGAGGTGAGTCATAGAGGATCTTGCTTTGATTTATGTCATTCATTGTTCTGCCTATGTTTTTCTCTAAGAGTTTTATAGTTTCTGGTCTTACGTTTAGGTCTTTAATCCATTTTGAATTTATCTTTGTGTAGTGTTAGGAAGTATTCTAATTTCATTCTTTTACATGTAGCTGTCCAGTTTTCCCAGCACCATTTATTGAAGAGGTTTCTTTGCCCCATTGTATATTCTTGCCTCCTTTGTCAAAAATAAGGTACCCATAGGTGCTTGGAGAAGGCAATGGCAGCCCACGCCCGTACACTTGCCTGGAAAATCCCATGAATGGAGGAGCTTGGTAGGCTGCAGTACATGGGGTCCCTAAGAGTCGGACATGACTGAGTGACTTCACTTTCACTTTTCACTTTCATGCATTGGAGAAGGAAATGGCAACCCACTCCAGTGTTCTTGCCTGGAGAATACTATGGGGGAGCCTAGTGGGCTTCTGTTTATGGAGTCACACAGAGTCGGACATCATTAAAGTGACTTAGCAGCAGCAGAATAGGTGTATGTGTTTATTTCTGGGCTTTCTATCTTGTTCCATTGGTCTATATTTCTGTTTTTGTGCCAGTACCATACTGTCTTGCTGACTGTAGCTTTGTAGTATAATCTGAAGTCAGAAAGATTGATTCCTCCAGCTCCATTTTTCTTTCTCAAGAATGTTTTGGCTATTCTGTGTTTTGTTTTGTTTTGTTTTTTGTATTTCCGTATGAACTGTGAAATTTTTTGTTCTTGTTCTCTGAAAAATGCTTTTGGTAATTTAATAGGGACCACATTGAATCTGTAGATTGTATATGGTAACATAATCATTTTCACAATATTTATTCTTCCTACCCAGGAACATGGATTATCTTTCCATCTGTTTATGTATATTTGATTTCTTTCTTCAGTGTCTTATAATTTTCTGTGTACTGTTCTTTTATCTCCTTGGGTAAGTTTACTCTACACATTTTATGATATTTTTGGTAATGGTAAATGGGATTTATTCCTTAATTTCTCTTTCTGATTTTTCCTTGTTAGGAGATAGAAATGCAAGTGATTTCTATGTATTGATTTTTCTAAATTCACTGATTAGTTCTAGCAATTTTTTGATACTATATTTAGGAATTTCTATGTACAATATCATGTCATCTGGAAACAGTGAGAGTTTTACTTCCTTTTTTTCTGATCTGGATTTATTTCTCTTTCTTCTCTGATTGGTATACCTAGGACTTCCAGAACTGTGTTGAATAATAGTGGTGAAAATGGAACCCTTGTCTTGTTCTTGATCTTAGGGGCAATGCTTTCAGTTTTCAAAGTTGAGAATAAGATTTGCTGTAGGCTTATCATATATAGCTTTTACTATGTTGAGGTAGGTTCTTTCTATGTCCATCTTTTGAAGAGTTTTAGTCATAAAGGGGGTTGAATTTTGTCAAAGGCTTTTTCTGCATCTATTGAGATTATCATAGGGCTTTCATCTTTCAATTTGCTTATATGGTATATCACATTGATAGATTTGCATATATTGAAGGATCTTTATATCCCTGGATTAAACCCAACGTGATCATGGTGTATGAGCTTTTTGATATGTTGCTGAATTCTGTTTGCTAAAATTTTGTTGAGGATTTTTGCATCTATGTTCATCAGTGTTATTGGCCTGTAATTTTCTTTTTTTGTGCTGTCTTTGCCTTTCTTTGGTATCAGGGTGATGGTGGCTTTGTAGAATGAGTTTGGAAGTATTCTTTTCCCTGCAATTTTTTGAAGAGTTTTAGAAGGATAGGCATTAGATCTTCTCTAAATGTTTCATAGAATTCTCCTATGAAGCCATCTGGTCTGGACTTTTGTTTTTTGGGAGATTTTTGATCACAGGTTCAATTTCAGTGCTTATAATTGGGTTGTTCATAATTTCTATTTCTTCCTTGTTCAGTCATGGAAGATTGAACTTTTCTGAAAATCTGTCATTTCTTCCAGGTTATCCAGTTTATTTCCATATAGTTGTCCATAAGAGTCGCTTAGATTCCTTTGTATTTCTGCATTGTCTGTTGTAACCTCTCTATTTTCGTTTCTACTTTTATTGATTTGATTCTTCTCTCTTTGTCCTTGATGAGTCTGGCTAAAGGCTTTTCAATTTTGTTTATCTTTTCAAAGAGCCAGCTTTTACTTTTGTTAATCATTACTATTGCTTCTTTCATTTTTTTCCATTTATTTATGCTCAGATCTATATGATCTCCTTCCTTCTATCAATTTTTTTTCAGTTGTTTTAGGTGTAAAGTTAGGTTCTCTATTTGATATTTTTTTATTTCTTGA
This sequence comes from Neotragus moschatus, assembly GCA_006410615.1. Lineage (NCBI taxonomy): Eukaryota > Metazoa > Chordata > Mammalia > Artiodactyla > Bovidae > Neotragus > Neotragus moschatus. Next base: position 340,616 of record SJYA01001319.1, read on the forward strand.
GGTAGGATTGTATTACTATGAACTTCCTTCTTAGAACTGCTTTTGCTGCACCCTATAAGTTTTGAGTTCTTGTGTTTTCACTGTCATTTGTTTCTAGAATTTTTCTTCCCTTTTGATTTCTTCAGTAATCTGTTGGTTATTTAGAAATGTATTGTTTAATCTCCATGTGTTTGTGTTTCTTACATTTTTTTCTCTTGCAATTGATATCTAGTCTCATGGTGTTGTGTCAAGCATCTAGAGATGCTTTAGTCTCAAGCATCAAGAGAAGATGTTTGATATGATTTAAATTTTATTAAATTTACTGAGGTATGATTTGTGACCCAAGATGTGGTCTAATGGAGAATGTTCCACGTGAACTTGAGAAGGTGTATTCTTCTGCATTTGTATGGAATGTCCTAAAGATAGCAATGAAATCCATCTCATATAATGTATCATTTAAATCTTATGTTTCCTTATTAACTTTCGGTTTTGATGATCTGTCCATTGGTATGAGTGGGGTGTTAAAGTCTCCTACTATTATTGTGCTACTGTCAGTTTCTCTCGTGTTATGTCTGTTAGTGTTTGTCTCATGTATTGAGGTGCTCCTATGTTGGGTGCATAGATATTTACAATTGTTATGTCTTCCTCTTGGATTGATCCCTTGATCATTATGTAGTGTCCTTCTTTGTCTCTTGTAATATTCTTTATCTTAAGGTCTGTTTTGTCTGATATGAGGATTGCTACTCCAGCTTTCTTTTGCTTCCCATTTGCATGGATTATATTTTTCCATCCTCTCACTTTCAGTCTATATATGTCTTTAGATCTGAAGTGGGTTTCTTGTAGATAGCATATATTTCAGTCTTGTTTTTTTATCCATTCATTCAGTCTGTGTCTTTTGGTTGGAGCATTTAATCCATTTACATTTGAAGAAATTATTGATATATATGTTCCTATTGCCATTTTCTTAATTGTTTGGGGTTGATTTTGTAGATCTTTCTCTTCTCTTGTATTTCTTGACTGTATAAGCCCTTTTAACATTTGTTGTAAAGCTAGTTTGGTGGTACTAAGTTCTCTTAACTTTTACTTGTCTGAAAAGCTTTTTATTTCTCCATCAATTTTGAATGAAATCCTTGCAAGACACAGTAATCTTGTTTGTAGATTTTTCCCCTTTCAGTACTTTAAATATATTTTGCCATTCCCTTCTGGCCTGCAGAGTTTCTACTGAAAGATCAGTCATTAAGCACATGGGGTTTCCCTTGTATGTTACTTGTTGCTTCTCCTTTGCTGCTTTTAATATTCTTTCTTTGTGTTTAGTCTTTGTTAGTTTGGTTAGTATGTGTCTTGGCATGTTTCTCCTTGGGTTTATCCTGTATGGAACTCTTTGTGACTCTTGGATTTGATCGACTATTTCCTTTTCCATGTTGGGGAAATTTTCAACTATAATCTCTTCAAAATTTTTTTCATACCCTTTCTTTTTCTCTTCATCTTCTGGGACCCCTATAATTGCAATGTTGGTACATTTGATACTATCCTAGAGGTCTCTGAGACAATCCTCAGTTCTTCTCATTCTTTTTACTTTATTCTGCTCCTCAGAAGTTATTTCCATTTTATTTTCCAGCTCACTGATTCGTTCTTCTGCTTCAGATATTCTGCTATTGATTCATTCTAAAGTATTTTTAATTTCAATGTTATTTGTGTTATTTGTCTCTCTATGCTTATTATTTAATTCTTCTGTGCCTTTATTAATTGATTCTTGCATTTTTCTCCATTTTGTTTTCAAGGTTTTTGATATCTTTACTATCATTATTCTGAATTCTTTTTCAGGTAGTTTGCCTATTCCATCTTCATTTATTTGGACTTCTGTGTTTCAAGTTTATTCCTTCATTTGTGTAGTTTTTAGTCTTCCCTTTCACTTTTTTTTTTAACTTATTGTGTTTGAGGCTTCCCTTTCCCAGGCTTCAAGGTTGAATTCTTTCTTCTTTTTGGTTTCTGCCCTCTTAAGCTTGGTCCAGTGGTTTGTGTAAGCTTGTATAGGGTGAGATTTGTGCTGAGTTTTTGTTTGTTGGTCGGTTTGTTTGTTTTTCCTCTGATTGGCAAGGCTGAGTGAGGTAATAATCCTGTCTGCTGATGACTGGGTTTGTATTTTTGTTTTGTTTGTTGTTTAGATGAGATGTCCTGCACAAGGTGATACTGGTGGTTGGGTGATGCAAGGTCTTATATTCAAGTGGTTTCTTTTGTGTGAATTCTCACTATTTGATACTCGCTAGGGTTAGTTCTCTGGTAGTCTAGGGTCTTGGAATCAGTGTTCCCACTACAAAGGCTCAGGGCTTGATCTCTCGTCAGGTACAAAGATTCCACAAGTGGTTTGTTATGGCATTAAGTGAAATTAAAACAAGTATCTAAAAATGAGAAACCAAAGATGAACCCCAGACAAATGGCAGTTATAAAATCAGGCAAATAATAATTAAAATAATGGAATATACACATATACATATACACCCATAAGCAAAATCAAAGCAGTCCAACAAATATAAAGTACAGTAGGTTCACCCAGCAAACAAAGAAAATCAAAAATTATATCTACCAGTTAAGAGCAAAACTAAAGCACAAACTGGAAAACAAAACTACAGCAAGGTACCAAGTTGGGAATAATGCAATGAAAACAAAACTAACAAGTATGTTGAGAAGAAAGGAAAGAAAGGAAGAATAGATATGCAAAGCTAAATAGAGGTAAATAAAGAAGATTTATATGCATTAAAGATTAACTGCAAGAGGAAAAAGATTAGTAGGAAAAGCAAACAAAGGAATAAATGTAGAAAATAATTATATGCTTAAAAAATTAAAATTAGAAAAACAGAAAAGGGAGGGAAAGAAGGAAGAAAGAAAGAAAGAAAAAAAAAAAGGAAAACTCCACAGAACTGCAAAAGCCCAACATGGAGGCAGAGGTTTATAACAACAATAAAAAAATGTGACTGAGAGGAAAAAAAACTCAAAAGATTAATTAGATTTCATACTGCCAATAAAATCGACAAGTACAACAAAGGGGTGGAAAAAAAGAAAGAAGTTTAAAAAAAAATCCAAAAGAATCTACAGAACAAGTCAAAACAAAAGAATAATAAATGTTTTTCTTGAATCACTGCTGTCAGAGTCCTTTCCCTCTCTGGGAGTCACAGTCCACCTCACCTCCCTAGGATGCTTTCCAACACTGTGGTGGTCCCTGGACCTGCTGTGGGGACAGCAAACATTCTAATCTGGTCCTACTCCTGTGTATTCTTCCCTCCAGTGTCCACAGCTATCAGAATTAGTGCATTTTCTTTTGTGGGAGCTCTCAATGCCCTTTTATATATTCCATAGTCACAGAGTCTGCCTAGTTCATTATGTGGATTCAATCTGCAGCTTGTATAGCTGGTAGGGTTTGGAGTCTTCTTCCTTAGCCACACTGCCCCTGGGTTTCAATTGTAGTTTTATTTCCACCTCTGCATGTGGGTTTTCCACTAGGGTTTGCTCCTGGGGCTGCCCTGGAGGACTTGGGTCTGCCCCAGTGAGGGCCAGGTATGGGCGTGTTTCAGCTGTTTGGGTTGCAGGAGTTCTGGCAGCACCAGGTACTCAGAGGAGTTGACAGCTAAGGCAGCAGGAAATATAGTGCTTTAGAAGGTTATGACAACCAATATTGACCAACACCCTCCATTATTCTTGCCTGGAGAACCCCCTGACAGAGAAGCCTGGCAGGCCACAGTCCACAGGGTTGCAAAGAGTTGGACACGACCAAAGCAACCCTGCATGCATAGACCCAAGACTCTTTTGACTGTGACAGCTCTGCTCCAGTGAGGGTTGAGCATGAAAGTGGTGCAACTGCTTGGGTTGCAGGCACCCTGGAGGAACCAAGTGTACAGAGACACAGCCTTCCTCTGCCACAGGAGTTATGGCCCTATCAGAGTCTTTTTTTGAGCTTCTTGTAGCTGACAATCAGAAGGCTTCTTTGGTCAGTCTTTCTCCGTAGTGCTGCCCATTTAGACACTTAGAGGGCTCCCTTGTCTGGGGTCCTTCTCTGTTGTTTGGCATGTCAGGCAAGTAGGAGGGGTCCCCTGCTGGAGTCCTACTCTGTTGTTCAGCAAATCAGTCACTTAAAGGAGCACCTGGGTGTGGTCCTACTCTGTAGTTCAGTGCCTCAAGCATCTGATGGGCCAGCCTCTATATTGCTCAGCTGCCAATGTTGGCATGTGGGGAGGGGCTATGGTGATGGATCCAGCCCTATGTGTGACTCAGCAGTATAGCCTTGTTTCCATGGCTGCCTGGCTTTTCTTAACAGGCATTTCCCACTACAAACTCCTCCCTTCTCTCTGCAGTCAACATTAGCCCTCACCCTGAGATTGTTCCACAGTCCTTAAACTCCAGCTCCCAGCTGTTGCCCCTCTAGGGGACCTGTGTCCCTGTCCAGGGTATGTATGGCTGCAGGAAGAACTGTCAGATTCTCATTTCATTTAGGCTGCCACAGATCGGCTATTTCACTCTCAGCCTTAAATGTTTCTCTTCTGACTCAGACAATTGCCCCGAAGTGGGGACTGGACCCCTGCTTTAGTTCCCCCACCCGCTGAGGAGAGGTCCAGTCCTATTAACACTCCTGTTTATCCCCCTCGTTCCTTCATCCTACTGACTTTTCCGTAGCTCTATATATTCTTTTCCATTGGTCAGGTACTCCTGTCAGCTCTCAGCTGGTGTTCTGCATGCTCTTCTATGTCTGAAAGTGTATTCTTGATACATCCGTGAAGAGAGATATACTCCACATCCGCCTACTCCTCTTCTATCTTGTTCTCCTCTTAAACGTATGATTTTTATTTTTGTTCTTTTCTAATGTTTTTAAAGTTTTACTACCTTTATAAATTTGTTCTTTTTCATTATTCTGAATACTTTGTGTAAAATGATGACTGTACATTGAAAATTTAGAAATCTTTGCATTTAAAGAGGCTTGGCTCTTGTAGCAGATACCTATGATGCTGTAAACAATATTCCCTCATCTCATTTGAGCTGCAGCTGAATTTGAAGATTTTCTAGATCATTTTGTTGCTCCTTTTCTTCAAAACCATAGAAGTCAGACAAGAATTGTGGGTGAGTGATTCTCAAATAATTGGAAGGGGGTTGAGAGATCAAACTTAAGCCTTCTTATGCATAGGAGTTGACCAGAAGTTTATTCTACAGAGTGATTTAGAATATACTAGAGGGAGTGGCTCAGGTGGTAGAGAATCCACCTGCAATGTGGAACATCTGGGTTCGATCCCTGGGTTGGAAAGTTCTCTGGAGCAGGGGAAGGCTACCCACTCCAGTATTCTGATCTAGAGAATTCCATGGACTCTATAGTCCACAGCGTTGCAAAGAGTTGGACACAACTGAATGACCTTCACTCAGTCACAGAGGGGGTTAATTCCAGTTACACATAACACTAATGAGTTTAGTTAGACATCTTTAGTTTCTTAACCCTAATTTTCTCTCTCACTCTGCTTATCTTCCTCACTTCTTTTTTAAGTAATCTCTTTCCACGTAAACTACCACATCTAAATCTTTTTTCCTACGGCTTTGCTTTTAGCTGCTGTCAGTGAGTACATGTGATTGTGAAAGAAGGCCTTGGAAGGCAACTTCAGATTGAAAATTTAGATCTAGATCACTCCCTGACTAGATAGCCACAAGGACCCCATTATTGGTATAAGTGGGTACTATTAACTTCTGGCATACTGTCAAGTAAAAATTATTAATCTCTCTCCATATTACGGATTAGAAGATATGGAAGAAGAGGTAACACTCATTTGTGTACAAGTCCTCTAGCATTTGGAGATAATGGGAAAATGGTAATTATAAAAATTGTCAGTTGTTTGGATTTGTTAATATCTGTAAAAGCATTTTTAAAATATCTGTAAAAGCCTTTTAAAAAGACTGACAGTTACAGGTTAGCCAGTTATCTATTATGTGTGTGCTGTGTGAAGGGCTCTAGTACCATATTTAAAAAGACCTTTATCTTTTGCAGTTGCAGTGATGATTGTTCTGATAATCTAGCCAAGGATTTAATTTAAAAGGTGGCAAAATTGCTAAGGAGACAGAATACACAACCTTGATAGAACTCTTTTAAACATCATGTCTTTATAGGGAAAGATGAAAACCCTGAGGACAGGAACAATGACTTTTGGGTGCATACAAATGAGAGTAGATTCCACCAACAGGATAAGCCAGTAGAGATAACTTTCTCATTCTTCTTCTCTGCCTAGAAACTATGCAAAGAGCTCTCATACCATTATTTCTATAGAAGATGGCATTTTTCTCCAAAATATTCCTTCTTGACTTCTTTCAAGATCTGTAGACAATAACTAATGTTAGATCTCTGCATAGGCTGAATGGGACATATATAAAATCTATATTAATATATGGCAACTGATTAGTAATAGCGGAAAGGGTGGAACATAGATAAACTTGAATTTTGAGGGCATTTTGAAATGGACTATGTGAGTAAAATATTGTTAAGTAGTTAAAATAGGAAAAATGAGTCCAGAATGGCAGTGGCTAAAAGACAAGGAAGGGGTAGAACAAAGGAAGTTCCAAAGATCTGAGCAAGGACTTCAGGTAGAACAAACAGCACTCCGGGCTTGCCCAATTTACATAGGGCAGGTCCAGGGAGAGGAGGAAAAAACATATAAAAAGAGGAGCCAAAATTGAGCTGGAAGCCACTCTTCTCTTCATGTCTTTTGAGTCAGCATGCTCTCATGCCTTGAGGATGTGTTTTCCTTTACTTTCTAAATAAAGCTGAGCTGTAACACAGAGCTCTAACACTGGTCCACCCCAGGGCTGTAATACTGGTCCATTGCTTCAAATTTTTGTTGCGATGAGACGAACTGAGGAAATTACACACTTCCTTGACATGTATGGTGCCGTTTCTTGAATTTAACATGGCTCAAACAACCTCGGTGCAGGCCTTTCAAAGAGGAGGCCAATCACAGCGGGAGCCCAACTCCGTGAAAGCTCCTGCAGTGAAAAATGGATACAAAGAAAACCTGGTGCAGGGGAAGTGACAAGAAGACCAGCATGCTGAAAACCAGGACCGCAGAAAAACAAACTCAGCAGAAAGTTCACAATGCTCAGTCTCAGATTCCAGAAGACCTTCAGTTAGGGTAGGATGTCCTCGCTCCTATGGCTGGAAGAACATATGCCTAACAAAATCTTAATACCTTCCTCAAACCCCGCAAACAGGTGAATGGTAGTGGGTACAACTGAGGGACTGTGGAGAGGTGCTCCTCAGTGTGTCCTGAAGGCTCCACTATCTTCTGTGCTCTTGTAGCTGTTACCCAAGCTGGTGGGAGTTCTTCTGTCCTTAATCTTCTTTGTGCCAAGGATCAGGCTAATGAAAACTGTGAGCACAGGTCAAATGTTTAGCAGATTTTCAGGCAGATTATGAAGGGGATTCATTGGCACGTTTTTCCACTGCTTTTTCCTCCTGTCCTTCAGCTCCTCTCTCCTGGGACTTGAGTCTAGCCAAAACCCATGATGTCTGGCTTCAGGATCTAATGAAGCTCAGGCTCTGATGTTTCATTGCAAAAATTCAGTTAAAGACACAGTGATAGGTAAGAGATTGATTTGTTCTGATCCACAGAGAAGCACACTCCATAGGGTGTGGGCCATTGCAGGGCAGGTATTTGACCATGGAATCTGGTGTGGCTAGTTTTTGCAAGTTGGGTGAATCTATATGCTAATGAGGGGGAGGATCATCCCAACCATTGGGGAACAACCCACTCCTCCATCTTTTGTGCCTTGGAAATATCCTGCAACCTTGGGGTGTGTCAGTAAGCTTACAGATTGGGGATCAAGGCTTAGTTGAATTTGACTTGTCATCTTGGACCTATTTGATTTTAATTGGTTTATGTTATGCCCTTGGTCTATGTCATTCTTTCAAAAATTGTGCCCTGCCTCCTGTCCTTCTGTTTCATGCTCTTTTCCTGAGCCCCATCTGGACCCACAATGTTGCCTCTATAATCTTCTGGAGGAACAACCAGAAAATAGTTGGCCCATGGGAGAGAAATACTGTATAATATCCAATCACTCTAGATAGTCAAGCCTTCATCTTACATGTTTCCTACAACTTGTGCAACAGTATCTCTCAATGAATCCACTAGGGTAGGTGACAGGCACACAATGCCTACTAGAAGTCCACCTGTTTACATCCCTTCAAAGGCAATTGGGCTTCCAGGGATAATGTTTGGCACTTTGGGAGTTAGCCCTGTGGGCCGTTTGGGCCAAAACCCATAATACCCTTTCCTAAAATTAAAAACACACTCCCAGATCAAATCTCCACTCCACTTTTATGGAACATCTGGTCTGTTGACTCTTATCACTTTGTTCTTAAGCCAGTTACTACCTCCTACAACCAGGACCCTGACCCCTTGTAGGCAACATTGCTCCACCCTGCTTGTTATTAAAATACTTTAATGCCCCTAACAAAGCCAGACAACCCACTCTTTTGTCATTAATTCTATTATTACCTACAGTGGGTCAATGACAATGAAATGTTTAAGATTGGATACCCCCTAACCTGCTCTTATGGAGGACTAGGGGAAGAAATCACTGACTTACATTCCCTTAGAGAAGTAAATAGATAAGGATTATTGCTGCTTCACCAGGTTCCCAGTCTCAGGGTACAGGCTTGATTGCTTTACACCATGGTATCTATTCCCATCTGCAGTGAACAAACTGGCCATGAGTAAATATTAAAACCCCTTCAGTTCAGTTCAGCTCAGTCGCTTTGTCATGTCTGACTCTTTGCGACCCCATGAATCGCAGCATGCCAGGCCTCCCTGTCCATCACCATCTCCCAGAGTTCACTCAAACTCATGTCCATCGAGTTGGTGATGCCATATAGCCATCTCATCCTCTGTTGTCCCCTTTTCCTCCTGCTCCCAATCCCTCCCAGCATCAGAGTCTTTTACAATGAGTCAGCTCTTCCATGAGGTGGCCAAAGTACGGACTTTTAGCTTTAGCATCATTTCTTCTAAAGAACACCCAGGGCTGATCTCCTTTAGAATGGACTGGTTCGATCTCCTTGGAGTCCAAGGGACTCTCAAGAGTCTTCTCCAACACCACAGTTCAAAAGCATCAGTTCTTCAGTGCTCAGCTTTCTTCACAGTCCAACTCTCGCATCCATACATGACCACTGAAAAAACCATCGCCTTGACTAGACGGACCTTTGTTTCCAAAGTAATGTCTCTGCTTTTGAATATGCTATCTAGGTTGGTCATAACTTTTCTTCCAAGGAGTAACTGTCTTTTAATTTCATGGCTGCAGTCACAATTGCCAGTGATTCAATCCTATCCAAATAGGAGACTGGAAAGGAAAAGTAGGAAGTCAATAAATACCTGAAGTAACAGGCAAATTTGGCCTTGGAGTACAAAATGAAGCAGGGCAAAGGCTAATAAAGTTTTGCCAAGAGAATGCACTGGTCATAGCAAATACCGTCTTCCACCAACACAAGAGAAGACACTACACATGGACATCACTAGATGGTCGCCAAAATCAGATTGATTATGTTCTTTGCAGCCAAAGATGGAGAAGCTCTTTACAGTCAGTAAAAACAAGACCAGGAGCTGGCTGTAGCTCTGATCATGAACTCCTTATTGCCAAATTCAGACTCAAATTGAAGAAAGTGGGGAAAGCAACTAGACCATTCAGGTATGACCTAAATCAAATTCCTTATGATTATATAGTGAAAGTGAGAAATAGATTTAAGAGACTAGATCTGATAGAGTGCCTGGTGAACTATGGATGGAAGTTCATGACAATGTACAGGAGACAGGGATCAAGACCATCCCCAAGAAAAAGAAATGAAAAAAGCAAAATGGCTGTCTAAGGACTTACAAATAGCTGTGAAAAGAAGAGAAGCAAAAAACAAAAGAGAAAAGGGGCGATATAACCATTTGAATGCAGAGTTCCAAAGAATAGCAAGGAGAGATAAGAAAGCTNAGACCATCCCCAAGAAAAAGAAATGAAAAAAGCAAAATGGCTGTCTAAGGACTTACAAATAGCTGTGAAAAGAAGAGAAGCAAAAAACAAAAGAGAAAAGGGGCGATATAACCATTTGAATGCAGAGTTCCAAAGAATAGCAAGGAGAGATAAGAAAGCTTTCCTCAGTGATCAATGCAAAGAAATAGAGGAAAACAATAGAACAGGAAAGACTAGCGATCTCTTCAAGAAAATTTGAGATACCAAGGGAGCATTTCATGCAAAGAAGGGCTCAATAAAGGACAGAAGTGGTATGGACCTAACAGAAGCAGAAGATATTAAGAAGAAGTGGCAAGAATACAAAGAACTATACATAAAAGATCTTCACAACCCAGATAGTCATGATGGTGTAATCACTCACCTAAAACCAGACATCCTGGAATGTGAAGTCAAGTGGGCCTTAGAAAGCATCACTACGAACAAAGCTAGTGGAGGTGATGAAATTCCAGTTGAGTTATTTCAAATCCCAAAAATGATGCTGGGAAACTGCTGCACTCTATATGTCAGCAAAATTGGATAACTCAGCAGTGGCCACAGGACTGGAAAAGGTTAGTTTTCATTCCAATACCAAAGAAAGGCAATGCCAAAGAATGCTCAAACTACTGCACAATTGCACTCATCTTACACTCTAGTAAAGTAATGCTCAAAATTCTCCAAGCCAGCCTTCAGCAATCCATGAACCGTGAACTTCCAGATGTTCAAGCTTGTTTTAGAAAAGTCAGACTAACCAGAGATCATATTGCCAACATTCACTGGATCATCAGAAAGCAAGAGAGTTTCAGAAAAACATCTATTTCTACTTTACTGACTGTCAAAACCTTTGACTGTGTGGATCACAATAAACTGGAAAATTCTGAAAGAGATGGGAATACCAGACCACCTGACCTATCTCTTGAGAAACCTGTATGCAGGTCAGGAAGCAATAGTTAGAATGGGACATGAAACAACAGACTGATTCCAAATCAGGAAAGGAGTACTTCAAGGCTGTATATTGTCACCCTGCTTATTTAACTTCTACGCAGAGTACATCATGAGAAACGTTGGGCCGGAAGAAGCACAAGCTGGGATCAAGATTGACGGGAGAAATATCAATAACCTCAGATATGCAAATGACACCACTCTTATGGAAAAAAGTAAAGAAGAACTAAAGAGACTCTTGATGAAAGTGAAAGAGGTGAGTGAAAAAGTTGGCTTAAAGCTCAACATTCAGAAAACTAAGATCATGGCATCTAGTCCCATCACTTCATGGGAAATAGATAGGGAAACAGTGGAAACAATGTCAAACTTTATTTATTTTTTTGTGGGGGGTGCTCCAAAATCTCTGCAGATGGTGACTGCAGCCATGAAATTAAAAGACGCTTACTCCTTGGAAGGAAAGTTATGACCAACCTAGATAGCATATTCAAAAGCAGAGACATTACTTTGTCAACAAAGGTCTGTCTAGTCAAGGGTATGGTTTTTCCAGTAGTCATGTATGGATGTGTGAGTTGGACTATAAGGAAAGCTGAACACTGAAGAGTTGATGCTTTTTAACTGTGATGTTTCACAGACTCTTGAAAGTTCCTTGTACTGCGAGAAGATCCAACCAGTTCATCCTAAAGGAGATCAGTCCTGGATGTTCATTGGAAACACTGATGTTAAAGCTCAAACTCCAATATTTTGGCTTCCTGATGCGAAGAGCTGATTCATTGAAAATACCCTGATGCTGGGAAAGATTGAAGGCAGGGGAAGAAGGAGACGACAGAGGATGAGATGGTTTGATGGTATCACCAACTCAGTGGCCACGAGTTTGGGTAAACTCTGGGAATTGGTGATGGACATGGAGGCCTGGTGTGCTGCAATTCATGGGGTTGCAAAGAGTTGGACACTACTGAGTGACTGAACTGAACTGAACTAATCTTACCCAGCAATGGTCATGCTGTTGACCATAGGAAAACCCAACTCTAATCCGAGGTTCCCACGAGGTCCATCTGCCTTGACCTGCCTAGGGATCTAGTCCTCGGAAGCTTGTCACACCTCAACCTGCTAGGGGATCTGCCAGTCCAGGGGTCTCAGGAAGATGAAATGCCTTGACCTGCCTAGGGACCCAATTCTCAGGAGGCCGACATGCCTCGATGTGCCCAGGGATTCAATCTGCAAAAGGTTGTCACTCCTCAGCTTGCCTGAGGATTTGCACCCTGACCTGGAGATGCCTGGCTCCCAGGTTACAACAGTACTGGGTAGGATAAGCTTCAAAAGGACTCACCCCTAAGGAAGTCCTCCCATGGAAATTGAAGGAGGTCTATTAGTTTTTTCTTTTTTCTTTTCCTCCCTTTCCTCACTGTTTTTCTTATGGGAAATAACCAATCCACCTCCCAGCAGATGCCCTTGAGGTGCATCCTTGATAACTGGAAGCTGCTTGATCCTCTAACTCTAAGGAGAAGTTGCTTTAATTATTTTGTGCCACTGCTTGGCCATGGTATCCTCTGGGGGACAAGGAACACTGGCCTGAGGATGGGAGTTTAAATTACAATACCATCCTGCAGCTAGAATTATTCTGCATCAGACAAGGTAAATGGACAGAGATCCCCTGTGTCCAAATTTTCTTCTAAGAGATATGAAGGAACTCTGTCTTAAGTATGGGACTGTTGTATGCCCTGAATGTGAGCCTAGTAGGCAAATGGTGTTAAGCACAGACAATCAAGAGAAGGAACCACCTGTGAAGGCTCACCTCCCACAGCTCTCAAGTTGCCTGGTGCTCCTTCCTTGTATCCAAATGTCCCCCCATATCCGGGAACACCACCTCCACAAAAGCCACCTTGAGTATGTCCCTTAATGGAAACTGGAGGAGAATTCAGACCAACCTGGTTCCATAAGCCCTTCTCCTTCTTAGAACTAAGACAAGTTCTGGGAAGCTATACAGATGACCTAGGTAAGTATATAGATACATTCCAACACATTACCTTGGCCCTTGACTTGACATGGAAGGACATCATGGTCATATTTAGCCAAAATTTATCTGACCCTGAGCATACTAGGATCTTAAAGGACCCCGAAGATATGCGACAGGCCTTCACATGTCAAGCGATATATACCCAGTAGGGGAAACTGCAGTCCCATCCTCAGATCCTATTTGGAATTATAATAACCCTGAGAACACCTAGGAAGGGGATCATTTTCTGATCTGTTTGAAGGCAGTATTGAATGCAGCCCAGCGAAAAGTAATCAGCTATGCCCAGGTGTCAGCAATAACTCAAGAACCCAACGAGAACTCTATTGCCTTTCTGGAAAGGCTAAAAGAGGCCCTCCAAAAGTTTACTTATCTGGACTTAGACTCTTATGAGGGGTAGGTGATTTTACAGGACACATTCCTGTTTCAGCATGCATCAGACATCAGAATACAGTTACAACAGCTACAGCAGCAGAACCCTGCTGCCTCTTTAGATGAGATGGTCCAGACAGCCACCAATACATTTTATAATAGAAAATAGGAGAGGGAGGCCAAGGCCCAGGAAAGGGAGAAAAGGAGAGAAACAAGGCATGCCCAGATGTTGGCTGCCCTCCAGCAAAGCCCTATGGCAAACCCTGGATCCTTGAAACACAAGGCAGGAGGCAAATGCCTAATCTATAAACAGGTGGGGCATACGGCCAAAGAGTGTCCAAACCTTGACAAGTCTCCTAAAGTGACTTGCTACAAAAGCCATCAGTTGGGATATTGAGTGGACTCTGCCCTCAGGACCCAAGAACCTGAAGGTCAAGTGCCAAACCTTCCCTCTTTATGGTTCAACAGGACTGAAATGGCCTGCTTCAACCAGCCTGCCTGTCAAAGATAACCATCATGGGACTGGAGCCAAGGCTGCAACTAGATGTGGCAGGTAGGTCTGAGAATTTTTTGATTGACGCAGGAGCTACTTGCTCTGTCCTGACCTCCTACTCTGGAGACTTCACTTCTGAAAACTGTACCACTTTGGGTGCTACAGGAAAAACAGTTACTAAAACACTCATCAGAGCACTTCTTTGTTGCTGGGACAGACACATATTTTCCCACCAATTTCTGGTGGTTCCTGAGTGTCCTCCTCTCTTACTGGGAAGAGACCTTTCCCTGCCTTTGAAATCTTGCAGCTATTGCAGATAGCAATATGATAGAACATGCCTTAAAACTCTCTTTTGAGGGCAAACTAACTATTTTTACCAGTCACCAAGTGAAACAACTCCTAAATAGGAGAGGCCATTTATGGATGTCTGATCAAAGAATCCTCAGACATCAAGTAGTTCTGATGGTAAATCCAGGCCTCACTGTATTCCTTTGTGAGTTTTTTAACCCAGCCACCCTCCTGCCTACCCTCGAGGGCTCTCTCTCCTTTCACTCTTGCCTAGAAACCTTGGACCACTGGACAAAGCCCCGAGAGGGGTTGGCAGAAGATCCTCTGACCAATCCTGAGGACATCTGGTACACTGATGGAGGTAGCTGGTCTTGGGTAGAAAAAGAAGAGCTGGATATGTAGTAGTCCCCAATTTTGAGACCATAGAGGCTAAACCTTTGTCAGGTACTTCAGCCCAATTAGCTGAGCTCATAGCCCTGACTTGAGCTTTAGAGCTGGGAAAAGGATAAACAGTAGCCATTTACACTGACTCCAAGTATGCCTTTCTGGTGCTACATGCACATTCTGCTATTTGGAAAGAAAGAGGCCACTTGACCACCTGAGAGTCCCCAATCAAATATGGTGATCAAATTCTTAGGGTCTTGGAGGCAGTCCATCTTCCTGCTGAAGTTTCAGTCTCCCACTATAAAGGACACCAAAAAGGGAGTGTGGAAGTGACATGAGGGAACCAACCAGCCGATCAGACAACTAAGAGAGCAGAACAATGACCTAATAGGAGTTGTCACCATAGTCCCACAGACTAATTTGCCAGAAACTCCTTCATATACTGAAGTTAAGACTCTAAAATTAAGATGAGGGATTTCAAGATCATACGGGGTGGTTCCAAAAGGCGGGACTCCTTTTTCTTCCTGGAAACCTCCAATGGAAGTTGGTTAACTCCTTACATGCCACAACTCATTTAGGGGAATAGGCCTCCAAAGATTACTAGAAAAGTCCTTCAGAGGAACAAGCCTCCAAACAACTATAAGGCAAGTGGTCTTCTCTTGTGCCACTTGCCAATTAAACAGCCCCCAAGGAGCTTGAAAACCCCAACTGGCCCAGCCTGTCCAACAATATGGCACCTACCCAGGAGAGGACTAGCAGATGGAATTCACCTAGATGCCAGTTTCTCAAAGGTATAAATACCTATTAGTCATGACAGATACATTTATGGGATGGATTGAAGGCTTTCCCACCCAGACTGAGAAGGCTGAGGAGGTGGTAAAAAAAACTGTTCCATGAAATCATTCTGAGATTTGGTATGCCCAAGTCATTACAAAGTTACAATGGGAAACAATTTACTTCTAAGATCACTCAAGGGGTCTCTAAAGCACTGGACATTATGCATTATCTCCATTGTGCCTTGAGTCCTCAGTCTTCAGGAAAAGTAGAAAGAGCCAACCAATTCTTAAAATCAGCAATTAAAAAAGATAACCCAGGAGGCCTCCCTGGGAAGGAAGTAGGCTTTACCAATAGCTCTTCTCCACAACCTTATTGTCCCTAAGGAACAGGATGCTCTTAGTCCTTATGAGATGCTATATGGGAGACCTTTTGTTTATGTCAATGATCTTTTCTTAGATAAAGAAGCTCAGACCCTCTGGTCTTATACCATGGCCATTGGGCAATTCCAACAAGATATACGCTTGTGGGGTGCCAACCAGGACCCAAAAACAACGACTCAAGTCCCAATGAAAGTCTGGAAAGATGGGTACCCAGAGGCTCAACTCTAGACCACATGGAATGGTGCCTACTCTGTTATACTTCCTACCCCGACAGAAGTCAAAATACCAGGACATGATTCCTGAATTTACTACTCACAAATCAAGCCATGGAAGAAAACAGAAGAAGACACTCAGTACAGCTGTGAGCCCCTGGGAGATTTCAGATACTTATCCTGAACTACAAATGAGTGCCATTCTAATGAACACCCCCAAAATTAAGTTTCTGGGGATAAGATTTCTCAGGACAGCTCTAACAAGCCAACACAGCTTGGCAGGGTTGTACTCCAAAACAGGAGATATATCTTCTGATCCCTGAACAAAAAGGCACTTGAACCATTTTGTATGAGACGTGTTGTTTCTGGGTAAATACCTCCAGCTAAGTTTAAAAAAAGTCTCAGAGTCCTCAAGAAAAACATTCAGACCCGACAGGATCTCAAAGAAAGAGATGGAGAGTTCTCGGGGTGGCTACAAACTCTCTTTGGGGGATCCTCCTGTTGATGGGAAATTTGGAGTTGACTAACTCCGGGAGTTGGTGATGGACAGGGAAGCCTGGCATGCTGTGATTCATGGGGTCACAAAGAGTCGGACATGACTGAGCAACTGAACTGAACTGAACTGAATGTCCCTACAAAACAGATCTCCACGACCAAGATAATCACGATGGCATGATCACTCATCTAGAATCAGACATCCTGGAATGTGAAGTCAAGTGGGCCTTAGGAAGTATCGCTATTAACAAAGCTAACGGAGGTGATGGAATTCCAGTTGAACTATTTCAAATCCTGGAAGATGATGCTGTGAAAGTGCTGTATTCAATATGCCAGCAAATTTGGAAAACTCAGCAGTGGCCACAAAACTGAAAAAGGTCAGTTTTCATTCCAATCCCAAAGAGAGGCAATCCCAAAGATTGTTCAAACTATCACACATTGCACTCATCTCACAAGCTAGTAAAGTACTGCTTAAAATTTTCCAAGCCAGGATTCAGCAATACGTGAACCGTGAACTTCCTGATGCTCAAGCTGGTTATAGAAAAGGCAGAGGAACCAGAGATCAAATTTCCAACATCTTCTGGATCATCAAAAAAGGAAGAGAGTTCCGGAAAAACATTTATTTCTGCTTTATTGACTATGCCAAAGCCTTTGACTGTGTGGATCACAATAAACTATGGAAAATTCTGAAAGAGGTGAGAATACCAGACCACCTGACCTGCTTCTTGAGAAATCTGTATGCAGGCGAGGAAGCAACAGTTAGAACTGGACATGGAACAACAGACTGGTTCCAAATAGGAAAAGGAGTATGTCAAGGCTGTATATTGTCACCCTGCTTATTTAACTTCTATGCAGAGTACATCATGAGAAATGCTGGGCTGGAAGAAGCACAAGCTGGAATCAAGATTGCTGGGAGAAATATCAATAACCTCAGATATGCAGATAACACCACCCTTATGGCAGAAAGTGAAGAGGAACTAAAGAGCCTCTTGATGAAAGTGAAAGAGGAGATTGAAAAAGTTGGCTTAAAGCTCAACATTCAGAAAAGGAAGATTATGGCATCTGGTCCCATCACTTCATGGGAAATAGGCGGGGAAACAGTGGAAACAGTGTCAGACTTTATTTTGGGGGGCTCCAAAATCGCTACAGATGGTGATTGTAGCCATGAAATTAAAAGACGCTTACTCCTTGGAAGAAAAGTTATGACCAACCTAGATAGCATATTCAAAAGCTTTGCCAACATTACTTTGCCAACAAACGTCCATCTAGTCAAGGCTATCGTTTTTCCAGTGGTCATGTATGAATGTGAAAGTTGGGCTGTGAAGAAAGCTAAGCACCAAAGAATTGAAGCTTTTGAACTGTGGTGTTGGAGAAGACACTTGAGATTCCCTGCAAGGAGATAGAACTAGTCCATTCTGAAGGAGATCAGCCCTGGGATTTCTTTGGAAGGAATGATGCTAAAGCTGAAACTCCAGTACTTTGGCCACCTCATTGAAGAGTTGACTCATTGGAAAAGACTCTGATGCTGGGAGGGATTGGGGGCAAGAGGAGAAGAGGACGACAGAGGATGAGATGGCTGGATGGCATCACCAACTCGATGGACATGAGTTTGGGTGAACTCCGGGAGTTGGTGATGGACAGGGAGGCCTGGTGTGCTGCAATTCATGGGGTCACAAAGAGTTGGACATGACTGAGCAACTGAACTGAACTGAGTGCCCCTACCAGTCCTTGTTATCACCATATTGATGCTGCTTGTGATTGCTCCATGTATTATCAATTGTCTAACCCATTTTGTCTCTGCCCAGGTCAACAAGCTACAACATGCAGTGCCAGTTCAAAAAGGATATTTGAAACTACACCTGACCACAGAAAATATCATTCACCCTTTGATGCACACTGATATAAGGACTCTGAGATGTGAGATTAACAAGAAGGGGAGGCCAAGTGCCCCTCACCATCCCAGTTCATCAGGAAATAGCCAGAAAGACTTCAATGCCCCTATTCACAAAGAATTGTGCCGCTCATCTCTTGTGGGTGGTTGGGGGGTGTTAGGTAGTTAGAATCGGAAAAAGGAGTCCAGAATGGCAGTGGCTAAAAGATGAGAAAGAGAAAAGACCACAAAAGTAGAACAAAGGAAGGCTCAAAGACTGGAGTGAGGACCTCAGGTAACAAACAGCACTCCTGGCTAGCCCAGTTTACATAAGGCAGGCCCAGGGGAGGAGAAAAAAGCATGTTAAAAGAGAAGCCAAAATTGGCCCAGGGGCCTCTCTTATCTTTGTGTCTTTTGGGTTGGCATGTCCTCATGCCTCGAGGATGTATGTTATTTACTTTCTAAATAAAACTGAGCTGTAACACTGGTCCATCTGAGGGCTGTAACACTAGTCCATCTGAGGGCTGTAACACTGGTCCATCTGAGGGCTGTAACATTGGTCCATCACTTCAAATTTTTGTTGCAACGAGACAGAACAGAGGCCATTACACACTCCCTCAACAATATGACCCTGGGTAATGAAGAGTTTAACAGATGAGAAATCTCATGTTGTGCCTTACAATTTAATAGCCTGAAAAATCTGGAGTCAATTCTAAAACTCTCTCAGAATGGCTGTCTACAGTTTGGACTTGGTGCTATCCTGGCTAATGTGTTCAGTTCTGCTTGCAGAGTATTGAGGAATGGGTCAGAGGTACCGAAAGGTAAACATGTCTGTTACGTGATTTTTTTAGTAAACATGTAAAAGTGCCTAAGAAGCACACTGAGCAACTGTGAGAGTAGGAGTGGATGAGCCTTAAGGAAAGCAGGAAGGATGTAGCTTTATAAGGATTCTCTCTTTTGTGTTAATTTAAATGGATCACCATTAGAGGATTTTGAGTGAAGAATACTATGACCTCAACTACATTTCTTTAAAACTTGATTTCTTGGATTGTTTTGTAAAGAATAAAATATTTATGTTAAACATGGAAGCAAGGAGATTAGTTAGGTTGGTATTTAAATAGCCTATGTGACAAATTTGTTAAAGTTCATCAAAAGTAAACAAATTTAATGCTTTGCACAAAGAAGTATTTTATAATTATTTGCTGTTGTGTTTTACATCTAATATAGTGATTGTATCAATATTTCTTAGAAGCTATTAAATATAAATTCACCACCTTCACATATTAATTTATAAAATCCCCAGGCTTTATGTAATTAGTAAACTGATGGGGGAGGGAGGAAGGGGAATGAGTTTCTAAAAAGAATAACTGAAAGCAGTCCAGTAGTGTTCATAACATATACAATAGTGTTCATGACACATCCAAAAGAATAAATTTTGTAATTTAGAAATTATCAACTCTACTGACAGGAAGGCTATTTACATTTTAGGGTAAATATGTTATCCATTATTGGTTTTCAAATTTGTAAACCAATCATCAGCTATATTTCAAAGTATGCTCTAATGAAGAGGCAATGACAAAACGTTCCAAAGCGAGAAGAAAATACAAAATTTTATGTGATATATATTTTTCTTTAAATATTTCCAGTAAAAAAAAATACCTATCATGGAGGAAATTAGCCAGTCTAAAATACAACATACAGATATTGAATAATCATGCTTTCCACCACAGATAATATATCTCACTATGTCTTGCCAGCACTTAATCACTTATATGGAATTACAATTTGGTTTTCACTAACTGTGATTTACTTAGTGTGGGCTGATTTATGCCATTGAGAATTTATTTAGTTAATGGAACATTTTAATTTATGACAGAAGGCAGCATAAAATTGCTTTGCATATTTGGATTGCATTACTATTGACTGCCAGTCAAAATTTGAAATGAAACAAAAAATGACAGATAAAAGCATTTTTAGATCAGCTATACCTATCACTGGTAGAGTATAGATTTGAAATAAAATAACATAAGAAGCTAGTAGCTTTTGCACTTGCTTCTCCAAACTCTTGACTAGATTTTGCAGTTCTCACTGACATATGGTACTGTCTGTGAAGTCTTTTCAGTGAAGCCTCACAGGGAAAGAGTGAGATGTTTCATAATGTAGTGTCAGCAGTATGGTCTTGGCACCCAGCACTGGGTCTCCTTTCATCTGGCCCAGATGGTATGGATCCCTGACTCTTGAAATGTCTGCTTGAGATAAGAAAAGTATTGAAAGCAAACTGGCTGATGGTCTATACTGATGAATTCGGAATAGCACGCATGGGTCCAAGGAACCAGGAACAAGTAAAGCTTAGCCTTCTCCATTAGAAAAGATTTATTTAAACTTTGCCATTAAGTCATATCAATTTGTATTTAATGGTTGACTTCTAAATATCCATTTCTATACAGCAACTGACCATCCATTCTTCAAGTGTTTCTTTCAGGCTGTAAGACTTTTCTTGAAAGAATATATTAGGAGTAATCTTTCAAAGAATCAGAGACTTTTAGGGTTAAGTTTACATGTTCCTGAAAGTGTTTTGGCTGCATACTTGGTGCCTTATTCACTTACCAGAAGAATCTGTGCATGGAATGTGTTGGTGGCCTTTGTGGATTCAGTTAACTGGGCTCTCTTGTCTTTTGGTCTCCTGATGAGTTAGACATATGAAGATCACCAGCAGACGGCTGAAGTTGGGAGGCTGAGGATATCAGAGAATAGTCGAGGTATTTATTTCCCCAGCTTTCTCTCTATCAGGCTGCAGTGGTTATACTCTCCATTGTTGTTCAGTTGTCATTCGGTTGCTAAGTCATGTCTGGCTCTTTGTGACTCCATGGCCTGCAGCATGCCAGGCTTTCCTGTCCTTCACTCTCTCCCAGAGTTTGTTCAACTCATGTCCATTCAGTCAGTGATGCCATTCAACCAGCTCATCCTCTGTCTCCCTCTTTTCCTCCTGCCTTCCATCTTTCCCAACATCAGAGTCTTTTCCAATGAATTGGCTCTTTGCATCAGGTGGCTATAGTAGGGGAGGTTCAGCTTCAGTATCAGTCCTTCCAATGAGTATTGAGGGTTAATTTCCTTTAGGATTGACTGGTTTGATCTCCTTGCTGTCCAAGGGACTTTCAAGAGTCTTCTCCAACACCACAGTTTGAAACCATCAATATGCTCTCCATATCAGGCCTTATTTCCTGTTGGTGACTTTCCCCCACAGAGGGAGGGATAGAGATCTCTAAGTTCTCCCCTTTATCCTTTAACTTCAAGTTGGTTATGGCTTACCATTGTTCTTAGCCCCAAGATGCTCTACCATCTCTTATTAGCTTTTCTTTGATTTAACCATGCTTTTGCAAAGAGTTTATTCATAAAAGTGTTGGCAGTATCCCTATTTGAGTGTGCCATTCTGTTTTCTTGCCGTATCCTGATGATATGTTAGAAGCTTGAATCCTCATTATAGCTTTATAAGTTATCTTCTAAATGATCACCTTGACCTCATGTTTGAATGAATATAGTAATATGGAGCCTTCTCTCTCTTTAATCAATGTCTAATTGAATGTAATTTCTTATTTATGGCAAAACAGCAGTAACTGTGCACTGTAGATAAAATGTTTTAATGTTTTTGCATAATTAGAAATTTTTGAACATGGAAAATTGGAATCTGCAGTAAAGGAAAATATTTGGAGGCTAAAAGGTTAATAAAATAGAGGCCTCTTGAGAGAGAGATTTATCACTACCTGGAGCCATAGGTATACATTTCAAAACATAATAAAACCAGAAGTGATTCATTTATGTTCAAAAAATTTGCAAGCTAGGGACTGACTTCTCTTCAAAGAGAATATATTAGGGAGATAAGGTTTCCCTCTCATTCACAGGATGGGGTAAAGCAGATCACCAGTAGTTTCTATATAAATTCCAGATTCAAAATTTTAAAATACACCCCTTTATACATATGCCCAGCTGTCTGGCTCTCATTCTGTTACCCCAAAGAAGTGAATGGAGTATAGGGAACCAATAGATTCACTGTTATTAGTAATAATATTGTTTCCTTAGATCTAAAAATCTGTTTGCTTTCTGGACAAAATAAGTAAATATAGATATTAAAAATTTTGATCAGTTTCCTTTCCATCTTTGGATTGAGTATATAAACATGCAAAAGGGAGAAGCTTTTCAGAAGACAGCAGTTTTGAGTTCTGATCTTGGTGTCCTAAATATTTTGACTAGCCTTCAAATATCATGGACTAAAGTCCCATCAACCTGTTGGTTGTTCTCTCACAGAAACTCCTCTATATTCATTTGTTAATTAAATTCTATAGTACACCTTCCCAATGGAAACTATATTGCTTTTATTCTTCTACTTACTATGTACAGGCATTAGTTTGGGGAAAAAATAAAGTAGGAAATATCAAGGCCACAAGGACAATTATAATGTTTCTATAATGTATCATCATCAGGAAGAATCGATTCTAATCATTTTCAGTCTTTAGGCAACTAGCTCAAGATTCATATTTCAAAAAAAAAAAATGTTTGGCCTTGATTGGATTATGTAGGCATTCTGGGTGGAGAGAAGGTGATTCATTTTGATTGACATCCCATCCAAGTCATTTGTAAAAGAAAGAGGATTCTATAAAAGAGAATGAGAATATTATTACTAGAAAAGAAGGATATATGTATACTAAGCTGTTAAAAATAAATATTAATAAAGGATTTTGTAAAGAAAGTAAGGAATGTAGGAAAGGGGAAAGGCAAGGATGAGAAAGGTAATTTTGGAAACAGGTAAAGAATCCAGTTTCTGTTAAAGAAGAGAATAAGGAGAAATATGTGCTGGAAAAGTTAAAATTGGGAGGGATTGTTGGTGATTTTTATTTTATTTTAGTTTTTGTTTGTTTGTTTTGTTTTGTATTTATTTTGCTTGCAGCAGACCAAATTGAATGTTATATTAAGGGAGCTGGAAAATTCAATCAAGAGACTATCCCCAGGAAAAATATAGTTTTAGTAAAGGTGGCAAAATAAAGTATTTTTCAGACCAAAAACAGAAAACAACAACAAAAACGGAGAACGTTTGTTTTCAGCATAGCTTTACTAAAAGAAATACTAAACACAGAGAAGAATATTATCAGCAGGAAACTCAAATTCAAGAAGGATTGAAGAATTATACAAAGAGGAAATACATGGACAAATTTAAATAAAATGAAAATATGCAAGTATAACATTAATATGCTGTGCAAATTAAAATATAAGTAAAAGTGTAGATTTGGAAACAATAATGCAAAGATCAATTCAGTTCAGTTCAGTCATTCAGTCCTGTCTGACTCTTTGCGACCCATGAACTGCAGCACACTATCACCAACTCCCAGAGCTTACTCAAACTCATGTCCATTGAGTCAGTGATGCCATCCAACCATCTCATCCTCTGCCATCCCCTTTACCTCCTGCATTCAATCTTTCCCAGCATCAAGGTCATTTTCAATGAGTCAGTTTTTCACATCAGGTGACCAAAGTATTGGAGTTTCAGCTTCAGCATCAGTCCTTCCAATGGATATTCAGGACTGATTTCCTTTAGGATGGACTGGTTGAATCTTCCTGCAGTCCCAGGTACTCTCAAGAGTCTTCTCCAACACCACAGTTTAAAAACATCAATTCTTCGACACAGCTTTCTTTATAGTCCAACTCTCACATCTACACATGGCTACTGGAAAAACCATGGGTTTGACTAGATGGACCTTTATTGGCAAAATAATGTCTCTGCTTTTTAATATGCTGTCTAGGTTGGTCATAACTTCTCTTCCAAGGAGCAAAGGTCTTTTAATTTCATGGCTGCAGTCACCATCTGCAGTGATTTTGGAGCCCCGAGAATATAAAATCTGTCACTGTTTCCATAATCTCCCCATCTATTTGCCATGAAATGATGGCACTGGATGTCATGATCTTAGTTTTCTGAATATTGGGTTTAAGTCAACATTTTCTTTCTCCTCTTTCACTTTCATCAAGAGGCTCTTTAGTTCTTCTTTGCTTTCTGCCATAACGGTGGTGTCACCTTCATATCATAGGTTATTGATATTTCTCCCAGTGTTTCTCATGATGTACTCTGCATATAAGTTAAATAAGCAGGGTGACAATATACAGCCTTGATGTACTCCTTTCCCCATTTGGAACCAGTCTGTTGTTCCATTTCCAGTTCTAACTGTTGCTTCCTGACCTGCATACAGATTTCTCAGGGGGCAGATCAGGTGGTCTGATATTCACATCTCTTGAAGAATTTTCCACAGTTTGTTGTGACCCACACAGTCAAAGGCTTTGGTATAGTCAATAAAGCAGAAGTTGATGTTTTCCTGGAACTCTCTTGCTTTTTCTATGATCCAATGGATGCTGGCAATTTGATCTCTGGTTCCTCTGCTTTTTCTAAATCCAGCTTGAACATCTGGAAGTTCATGGTTCAAGTACTATTAAAGCCTGGCTTGGAGAATTTTGAGCATTACTTTGCTAGTGTGTGAGGATGAGTGCAGTTGCAATCTTAGTTTGAGCATTCTTCTGCATTGTCTTTCCATGGGACAGGAATGGACCTTTTCCAGTCCTGTGGCCCACCGCGGAGTTTTCCAAATTTGCTGGCATATTGAGTATAGCACTTTCATAGCATCATCTTTTAGGATTTGAAATAGCTCAACTGTAATTCTATTATGTCCACTAGCTTTATTCATAGTTATGCTTCCTAAGACCCACTTGACTTCACATTCCAGCATGTATGGCTCTAGGTGAGTTATCATGCCATTGTGACTATCTGGGTTGTGAAGATCTTTTTTGTGTAGCTCTTCTATGTATTCCTTCCTCGTCTTCTTAACATTTTCTGCTCTGTTAGGTCCATACCATTTCTGTCCTTTATTGTGCCCATCTTTGCATGAAATATTCACTTGGTATCTCTAATTTTCTTGAAGAGATCAGTATATCTTTCTCATTATACTGTTTTCCTCTATTTCTTTGCATTGATCACTGAGGAACTCTTTCTTATCTCTCCTTGCTATTCTTTGGAACTCTCCATTCAAATGGGTATATCTTTCCTTTTCTCCTTTACCTTTCACTTCTTCTTTTCACAGCTATTTGTAAGGCCTCCTCAGATCATGATTTTGTCTTTTTTTTGCATTTCTTTTTCTTGGGGATGGTCTTTATCAGTACTTCCTGTACAATTTCAGGAACTTCTGTCCATAGTTCATCAGGTATTCTGTCTATCTGATCTAATCCCTTGAATTTTTATCTAATCCCTTGAATCTATTTAATCTAATCCCTTGAATCTACCAACAAAACAAGCATTAGTTGAGGTTATGCTGATATTAAAATTGACTTCAAGGAAAGTATTATTAATGGAGACTAAAGGAAATATTTTGAAATGGTAAGACGGTCATTCTGCTAGAAAAAGTAATGCATTTCTAAATCTAGCTCAATCAAATGCTATAGCTTCAAAATATATCAAGCAAAAATGCATAACAATAGAGGAAGACATCATGAATCCAATAAAACATGTATATTACCATATGGAAAAATGTATAGCCAGTGGAAATTTACTGTATGATGCAGGGAGCTCAAATCCAAAATCTGAGAAATGTATTTAAATATTGCTTCAAGTGCAAATAAAGAAAAATAATGAGATTACAGAAGTTGTTAAAAAAAAAGTAATTAGATAATAAACTAAATTTACTTAGTTATTTAAAGAGTATTTTACCCCAACATAACAGAATACATATTCTTTGAAATTTACATGAGATATTTACCAAAACAGTCAGTAAGATGAATAATAATGAAAGCCTAATAAATTTAAAATGATTCAGAATATTTTTATTAATCATTAGAAATAAAGATCAATAACAACAAGAAACAAAATCATATCAAACTGTTTGGAACTTAAGCAGTACAGCTTAAAGTAGCCCATTTTTAAAGGAAGAAATCAGAAAGGAAATAAGTATTTTGCGTTGGATTGTTGTAATGGAACATGTCAAGACCCGTAGAATACATTTAAAGCAGTACTAAGAGGAAAAGTTATAGTTTTAAATACACCTATTAAAAACAAAACTTCTTAATAAGTGAATTAAAACATGGTGATTCAAACCTGATAAATAGAAGAAGGAAATAAGAGCAGAAATCAAGAGCATGGAAGACAAATGGTAACAAAAGAACAATTCCAATATTTTTTCCTTAAAACAATTGATAAAATTATGGTATGAACAATCATGAACAAATAAAGAAAGCACAAATTATAAGCAAGAAAGAAAATGGTAGTATCACTATACTGCAGACATTAAAAACTCAAAAGAAATAAATGATGAATAACTTCTCTCTGTTAAAGCTGAATTAGAAAAGGACAAATATTGTGAAAAAAATATGACCTATTAAAACTAAAAAAAAAGGAATATAAGCTCTAAATAGTTATATTTTTTAAATTAATTGAATCCATGTGAGAACCTTCCTGGAAAGAAAATTCTAGTCCCAGCTAACTAAATTACTGACTTGTCCCCCAAATTTAAAAAAGATTTGAATCCTAGAATCTTATGTAAACTTTCCTCACCAAGGAAAGTTTCTCAACAAAGAGAAAGAGAAATGCTTGGTGATTCATTTTATGAGGTTAATATACCTGGCATACAAAAACCTGACAAAGGACAGTACAAAAAGAAAGAAAGAAAGAAAATATACAGACAATTTCCAAAGATGGCTCTAAGTATCTAAAAAAATAGTAATAAGTCTTCCCAGAAATATTGAAAAAGAAAAGATAACATACAAAACCAAGGGGAACTTGGTTCAGGATTGGTTGAGCATTTAGTAATAATTTTTTAAAAATATGGATTGGTGCATGGAGAGATGGATAATTATATGATGACACAATTGTAGAAAAACCTTAATCACAAGATGTGGTTGCTGTTAATATATGTGTTCCCTGTAAAATTATCTCACCTTATCTGTATGTTTGGGTTTTTATGAAACTATTTGAGAAATATAGAATTTTAAACATCAACCACTGAAATGCATCACTATATATAGGGAAAGGAAAGAGAAGGATCATTTATATGATAATTTCAATAGATTCAGAAAAATTATTTGACAAAACTGAACATCCAGTAATGACTGAAAATTCTCATACAAGTAAAAATAAAAGACAATATCTTTAACCTAATTAAGAAGATCTACCACAGAAAAAAACTATATCAAGCAACCCTATATATGGGTTGAAAGAGTCCCCTCTGAGGTTAAAGACATAGCAGTGATAAAAGGATATAACTTGATATATAATATAACTGCCTCTGTTCCACATTGAACCAAGGTCCTGGCAGTGCCATAAGGAAATGAAAGGAATAATAATTTGAAATGAAAAAATAAAAGTGTCACTTTTCACAGATAATGTGACTGTGATAGAGGAAACCCAAGGGAACTTACAAGAAAAGTTATTAGAACTATTAATAATATTACTAAGGTAACAGAATACACTTGTATTTCCAATAAACAATAGAAAAAATCTGGTGTATTTTTATTTCCATAACATTAAAAACTTTAGTTGTTCATTCCAGTGCAACTCTTTCTAACCAAATGGACTGTAGCCCACCAGGCTCCTATATCCATAGGATTCTCTGGGCAAGAAAACTGGAGTGGGTAGCCATTCCCTACTCCAAGGGATCTTCCCAATCCAGGGGTCAAACCCAGGTATCCTACATTGCAAGCAGATTCTTTACGGTGTGAGCTTCCCTAGTGGCTCAGATGATAAAGAATCCACCTGCAATGCAGGAGACCTGGGTTCACACCCTGGCTTGGGAAGATCCCCTGGAGAAAGGAATGGCTACCCACACCAGTATTCTTGCCTGGAGAATCCCCACAGACAGAGGAGACTGGTGGACTACAGTCCATGGGGTCACAAAGAGTCAGACACAACTGAGTGACTAAGCACAGCACACAACACACAACATCACAAACTTTAAGTTAAATGAAAATCTGTAAGATCTCTGCAGTGTATAGCACTGAATAATATTGATAAATATTGAAGAGTGTTTGTGGGTTTGGAATATTTAGTGTTATGAAAATGTCAATTCTGCCCAGTTGATCTACAGATTCAATTAAACCCCAATCTGAATCACTGTGGGTATCCTGTGTATGTGTGTATGCCCATGTGCACCTATGAGCATGTGGGAGTTGATATATATAAAAATTTTAATGAAAAATAGCCAAGGCAGTCTTGAAGAGCAACATTTAAGTACTTACACTACGAGATAGAAAGATTTATTTTGCAACTATGACAATTATTCAGTGTAGTAGTAGTGCAAAGGGAGAAAAATAAACCAATGAAACAGAAGAGAGTCCATAAATAACATAGAGAGTCATTTGGGGATTGCATTTGTTATATTTTCTGTTTATCAAATTATCTCAAAACTTAGCAGCTTAAAACAACATTATCTCACATACTTTCTGTGTCAGGAATTCTAGAGTAGCACAGCTGGATACTTCTAGATCAGGGTCTATCATGAGGTAACAGTCAAGCAGTCAGCTGTGGGGCTGCAGTATCAGCTTCCAAGTTCACTCAGTTGCTTCAGGAAAGAAGCTTCAGATCCTCATCACATGAGTGCCTCCATAGGCTTTCATGGCAGCTGGCTTCCTCCAGCAAGTTCTCTGAGACAAAGCGAGGGTAAATGGGAGAGCGTTCAAAATGGGAAGACACATTCTATCATAGCTTAATATTAGTAGTGACACACTAGTACTTCTGCTTAATGTTATTGGTTACCCAGGCCAAGCTTGATACTACTTAAGAGAGGACTACACAAGGCCAATCTCTTGCAAACAAGGGAGCAAGTACTCAGATATTTTTCTAAAGACCATGAAGAGAGAAAATCTGACTATGCATATGAAGATAGAGCCTTAAAAAAAGAGTAACACAGAATATAGTAAAGATAAATGAATAAAAGCTTTTTACATTTAGAGTAAGTGAAAAAAGGAAGACAATATGAAAAGATGCAATATTAATTCAGGGATTCTCAGACACTTTTTTAGGATGAATCAGTGTTTTTGGAAATACAATTATGTACAGAGGGTGAGAGGAAACAGGGGACAGTTGGATTTTTGAAGAAAACAAGGTTGTAAAATATTTTGAGGAGCTGTGGATCATGGAAAAAGCAAGAGAGTTCCAGAAAAACATCTATTTCTGCTTTATTGACTATGCCAAAGCCTTTGACTGTGTGGAACACAATAAACTGTAGAAAATACTGAGAGAGATGGGAATACCAGACCACCTGACCTGCCTCTTGAGAAATCTGTATGCAGGTCNCTGGAACCATTTCCTGAGTGTCTGAGGTAGGGTGAACCCGGGAAAGAGCTGCTTCTCCTTCTTTCCCCGGTTCAATCTGAGGAACTCATGTCAGCGGAGCAGGCTCTGGATGTCTCGGGCTGGCTAGGCTGGCCTCCCTCGCCACACAGTGCAGGACACTCCAGCTGACGGAGCCCCTCTTGCCTCGACTTCTGCGGAAGACCTTTCAAACTCTCCCATTCGGTTGTCTCTGTCTGCGGGAGCAAGGGAGCACAGGCTCTTCCAGGGAAGACTGGGTGCCCCCCATCCATGGGTGCCCCCCACCCACCAAGTCGCACAAGTGTGCAGAGTAGGAAGACTGTAGGCTGGGGAGCTGGGCATGACCGCCCCTCCAGGGCTCCCTGGGACATGTTGGCCTGGCTTTAAGCACCTTCGCTGCTCTTCGTATTGTTTTATTCAGTTCAGTAGTTCAGTCGTGTCCGACTCTTTCCTACCCCGTGAATTGTANTGCAGAGTAGGAAGACTGTAGGCTGGGGAGCTGGGCATGACCGCCCCTCCAGGGCTCCCTGGGACATGTTGGCCTGGCTTTAAGCACCTTCGCTGCTCTTCGTATTGTTTTATTCAGTTCAGTAGTTCAGTCGTGTCCGACTCTTTCCTACCCCGTGAATTGTAGCACGCCAGGCCTCTCTGTCCATCACCAACTCCTGGAGTTCACTCAGACTCACGTCCATTGAGTCAGTGATGCCATCCATTCATCTCATCCTCTGTCGTCCCCTTCTCCTCCTGCCCCCAATCCCTCCCAGCATCCAAGTCTTTTCCAAAGAGGTCAACTCTTGTCAACTCTTCGCATGAGGTGGCCAAAGTACTGGAGTTTCAGCTTTAGCATCATTCCTTCCAAAGAACACCCAGGACTGATCTCCTTTAGAATGGACTGGTTGGATCTCCTTGCAGTCCATTTGACTCTCAAGAGTCTTCTCCAACACCACTTTTTGTATCGTTAGTATGACCATTTTTTTTCCATTTCAGTTAGATTATTGACTATATTTAGGTCTTTAGTCAATGTATTTTTTATTTCTTTCCAAGAAATCCAATATTTGCTTATTATCTTTAGGCTCACATTTTAAGCTTCACCAGTGATTTGTTCATGGCATGCTCTCATTTTTATTTGTTCTAATGACGATTCTCATTCACTTGAAAGATGAGGTAAAAAAAAAAGTATAGTATGTCTTAAATTTATTCTGATGTAACATATAGATAGATATAAGTACCTCAGACTTGTAACAGACCACTCAAAGAAATCAAGATTTACCAATAAAATATTTTAACATTTTAGGAAAATTTGCCTATAAAATTTATTTTCTGCTATTTTACTCAACTGGTCAGTAATTATAATTGATAGATCTTCAGAGATTTTATATAAACAAACTCTTTGCTTACATTTTACTCATGGATAAAATCAAATAGCATGTTATTTTTATCACTTATTTAAGCATGCTAAGTCACTTCAGTTGTGTCTGACTTTGCAACCTCATAGACAGCAGCCCACCAGGCTCCCCCATCCCTGGGATTCTCAAGGCAAGAACACAGGAGTGGGTTGCCATTTCTTCCTCCAATGCATGAAAGTGAAAAGTGAAAGTGAAGTCGCTCAGTCGTGTCCAACCTTTAGTGACCCCATGGACTGCAGCCCACCAGGCTCCCCATCCATGGGACTTTCCAGGCAGGAGCACTGGAGTAGGATGCCATTTCCTTCTCCACTATTTAAGCATAAACCTCATTAATTAAAAAAAAGTCTCTTAAAAGAAACAAAAGGAAATGGAAAGGTTTCTCAATGCATAAAAGCAAAGTGAGAAACCATCAGATGTAGATGTAACTAATTAAAAAAATTAATTCAAAACTAATTCAAAACAGCAAAACTTATATAGAATCCTATAAGATTAACAATGGAAAAATTGGAAAAATAATTTTCAACGTGTCCTTTTTCAGACAAAATATTAAATGTGTCACTATATAAAGAGCTTTACAACTTGAGGTCAAACTAAAGCTACATTACCTTTAATGTTCCATTTATAGAACTTAACAAGAGTAGCTTTTCCCCCTCTTAGGGAATTCTCATCTCCAAATATACCCAAGGAAATCTAGTATTTACTTGCCCTGGCCCACTGATCAGTTTACTATTAGTTCATTGTTTGCCACCTGTCAGGAGAGCAAAGACTCTGATATCCACTAGAATCAGATATAGGACTTCCTAATGTACTAATGATCCCTCTTTTAAACTTAATTGCCAGCAGACCTCTTTCTACCAGTCTAGTGAGAACAGAGATGAACCAAAGTAGCTGGCAATGGCAATCCACTCCAGTAATCTTGCCCGGAAAATCCCATGGACGGAGGAGCCTGGTAGGCTGCAGTCCATGGGGTCACTAAGAGTCGGACACGACTGAGCAACTTCACTTTCACTTTTTACTTTCATGCATTGGAGAAGGCAATGGCAACCCACTCCAGTACTCTTGCCTGGAGAATCCCAGGGACTGGGGAGCCTGGTGGGCTGCTGTCTATGGGGTCGCACAGAGTCGGACACGACTGAAGCAACTTAGCAGTAGCAGTAGCTGGAGGCCAAAGGTTTTCCAATCACTTTATCAATGGAAAAGGTAGTTTTGGGAGTCCCACTCTTTCCTGGGTGGGCCAGGCAACCTGGCCATCTACCTGGAATGCCATTCATGCATGAGTGCATAATAAGTCATTTTAGTCATGTCTGACTCTTTGTGACCCTATGGACCATAGCTCACCAGACTCTTCTGTCCATGGAATTCTTCAAGCAAGAACACTGGAGTGTATTGCCATGTCCTCCTCTGGAGGGGTCTTCTGAACCCAGGGATCGAATACCACCCTCCTCCAAATCCTACCTCTGCCAGAAGACTGGATTTGAGGAGAGGCATAAGAATCTCTCCTCCTAGGAATTAATATCACAGTATTTTTGTGTCAGTGTCAACTATTTCTCTGCAAATTTGGCAGTGAATGAACCTAGCCACCAGAATTCTAAGAGAAAATAGCAAAAATGTGACTGAAGTATGCCCCAAAGCATGGATTGTTCAGTTTTTATCAGTGAGCATCTTACAACATATTTGGTTCTGTGTGTGTGTGTGTGTGTGTGTGTATGAAAAATAGTGTGAACAGTTTAATAAATATCACCAACTATTGTTGGAATGGTTACATACAGGATTCTCTTAGTTTTATTCCTTATAGTTTCTTTATCCACTAAAGTTTGAATATATGGTCATACTTAATTCAGGAAAAACGTGTTAGTTTTTAAAGTAAATTTTAGTATTGACACCAGTCCTATTTCATTTCCCTGTTAACATTAATGAACAGAAAACTCTTTAAAATTCTCTTGACTATATCCCATTAAAAACCTATTCTACCTTTCTCCTTAACATATGAATAAGATTATTTGAAATTTTCAAAGACTATTAGTAGCACTAATAGTCAATCAACCAAGTAATTAGCTTCATATAATTGGCTTATTGATATCCAGGAAGGTACTCTATAAGCAATCTTTGAAATTCACTCATTCAACAAACAGTTATTAGGCTTGTTATAGACTAGACATTGGGATTCTAAAATAATTAAAACATAAATTTTGCCATGTATGAAAATCAAAATATATGTATGGCAGAAACAAATAGATAAAATGCTGAATGAAATACTACTCCAGAAGTGCTCTAATTATGAGTATCATAACAACAAAAGTACAATGCATGATACTCATAATTAGAGCACTGTTGGAATAGTATTCTGTTCAGGGTTTTATCTATTTGTTTCTGCTATTTATTTTGATTTTCCTACATAGCAAAATCTATATTTTATTTTATAAGCCCAGTGTCTAGCCTTTAATAGGTCTACAACTGTTTGTTGAATGAATTCTTGTCTACCTTTCAGTGATCAGATTTTATTTTGTACCTAGCACAGTTTTAAGAAACTTAGAAATACAAACTGTTACTCTATAATTTATCAAACCCAACCATTTTGACTTTTCAATATACTCAGTTTATATTCAGGTTTTTTAAAAAGCAAATATTCTGGAAATATATCCTATAGCAACAAAACTTGGCCTTATCTAAGTTTTGACAAATGAGTAGAAATAGTCTCAGTAACTCAAAGAACTGTGCTATTAATTGCAGGTTAAAAAGAATTTCCTTGACTTTATCCATTTTTATTTTCTCACAATTAAAAAATTTGTCACAATTAAAAATTTTGTCATGATTGAAAGCTCCTAGAGCCTGCTTGTTAAGTATTGCACATTTTCAAGGGCCAGTACTTTGCTATACATCTTCAAGCAATCTGACTCTTCATAATATTGAACTAGGGCAATACTTGGACTTCCCAAGTAGTGATAGTGGGAAAGAATCCACATGCCAGTCCAGGAGACATAAGAGATATGAGTTTGATCTCTGGGTCAGGAAGGTTCCCTGGAGTTGGGCATGACAACCCACTCCAATATTCTTGCCTGGAGAGCCCCATGGACAGAGGAGCCTGGTGGGCTACAGTCCATAGTGTCACAAAGAGTCATATACAACTGAAGCAACTCATCACAACTGGTGCTCCATAAGCAATCAATAAGTCACTGACTCCTACTCCAGTAACACTCAACTTTCTTGAGTATTGCCCACTCAAGCAAGAGAAAAGTCCTGCCTTAACTCCAGTATAGGATGGAAATTTAAGACTACATAAAACTTGATATTATATGTATGCTAGATGTTTATTTTGGGAGAAAAGCATATCGTAAAAATCTAAGGATTTATATTTTAATTTCTGAAGAATGCATAAGTGCATATGTATATTGCTACAGATGTTTCTGAGGAGCTTTGAATCTTACAACTTGTCGCTTTTATCTCTCCAGGAACCTTATGGATTACCTGGGTATATGTGTTATCTATTTCATGAAAGCAAGAGAGAGAGAGAGAAATAGATTT
Organism: Neotragus moschatus; assembly: GCA_006410615.1. Taxonomy (NCBI): domain Eukaryota; kingdom Metazoa; phylum Chordata; class Mammalia; order Artiodactyla; family Bovidae; genus Neotragus; species Neotragus moschatus. Next base: position 375,084 of record SJYA01001319.1, read on the forward strand.
CTTAGTTTATAAATAACTAGTGTATAGGAAAATTAGGGGCAAACTGAGGTTTTCTTATCTCCTATCTGTTGCTTTTTCACTATGTGATACAGAGCATTTGCTAAATATTGTAATTTGAAAGATGAAACGCAAAATTAATCAATTGCCTTTGCTATAAAAATTAAATCAATGCTGTCTTTTTGCTTACAGAAAACATAAATTTAATGATCCTAGCATCTGAATTTTCTCTTTTACTTGAAAAAATAAGACATAATTTAGATACAGGCAACTGTATCTCTGTAGTATTTGTATCTCTGTAGCTTTATATCAGTTAGGAGGCTTTTGATTGAAAAGTACAGAGTATATAGAACACAATAGAGTTTGAACCTGAGATTCAGCTGAAGCCACTGTAGTACATTTTTTTTCTTTCTTGTTAGGTGACACTTCTTTAGACTTGACTTGATTTAGTATAAACTGACTCTTCTTCAGAGCAAGTGTGTGCAAGTTGTTCTAAACTATGAACTTGCAGGTTCAAGTTTCAAAGGAAAAGTGAAGATCTCCCAGAAATTCCAGGAAAGTTGCCCTTATGCCATTGACTCTCAGTGTACCGTGTATCCATCCATAAACCAGTTGTATTGCTGAAAATGGGGTGCCCTGGTTAATTTAGAGCAAAAGCTAAGCCCTGGATCTAAAAGTGGAAACAGTTTTATCTGACTCCACAGACTGTGGGTAAAATAAGTTCATTTCCTCAGAGAATATTGAATAATCTTATCCCCAAAGGGAAGAGGATGACAAGTGCCATAAGTCAGTTGGAGTACTTGGTTCGCAAGTAACAAAAACCAGTTTGGTGTAACTTAGTTGAAATGGGCTAATTTTCACAAGAAAATAAAAATACCCCATTGAATTCAAGAATCAGAATGGAACAAAGACATTTAAACTGTGTGTGTTTCTCCATCTCTTGCTTCTTATTCTCAGTTAAAACCTTCATGTCTTGTTTCTGCAGGCCTGATTTCTCTCATACTCAGTCCCTGGGCAGTTGAATGCGGAGTCACAACTTCTGAGATTTTATATCACTATTCAATCTCAGTTAGAAACTCTTATTCTCAAGTGAAGCTTCTTTGTTGAAAGAACTTTCTTGGACCAACCAGCATCAAATGGCCATCCAACTGGCTGGGGCTGAGGCAAAGTTGGGTAGAAGAAATAAGGCTACCATAGCTCTACCAGAAACTACCAGAAAGATATTTAAAGACATTATTATGACCGTGGTGGATGTTCCAAAAGTTACTGACATGAAGCATCACCAACCTAAGGTAATCTTAAAGCTTCCCTTAAAGTAGCTGATACTTGTTAATGTTTAAACCTTAGGGTGGAGATAGCATTTAAAAACTTGATAGTAGTTGCATGCAATTTATAGCAGTGTAAATTGATATTAAATTGTTTGAATCAAGCAGTAGGTGCCTGAGGGAGTGAAGACATAGAAGGTGAAAGAAAGAACTCGAAGACATTGGATTTTCTAAAAATATGTATTTCACAAATTAGCCTAGGGCTAACCTTTCTTACATTATAATATCTATGAGCCAAATATCTTAAATTATAAATCAAGGAAGGTTAAAACTATATAATTATGTTCATACTATCCTGAAGAAAAATGTGTAAGAAAAAAGTACATAAAAGATTAATGAAAATATCTGCTTCCAGTTTTCTAACATTTAAATCAAAGAATCAGGTTTATGAGTGGTACAACCAATCTCAGCTGTGGGATGATTTACAGGTACAGAGGTAATCTGTAAGGCAATGCAGGAGGCCACCAGAAGAGGATTTATAAAGTAAAATCAATATATGAATTCCACTCTGAAGCCTATAGTAGTTAGTGCTGATTGCTGAGCTCTGGTGAATGGCCTTTAAACCTGTTTCTACTCATAGATCACTGCATTTGCGACCAACTGCCGTTTGAGACACTGTGTGCCTGGGAATTTCAGAGGGAAAAGTTATTTTGTGAAAGACTGTATAACCCTGGAATATTTTGTAAAATGCACAAATACTCACGTGTTGACATAGAGATGAGCATCTGAACTATGAGAATTACTTTTTTGTTGTTTCATATTTTTGTTTGTTTTGTTTTAAAGTGAATCTTGAATAAAATATAAGTGTCCAGATAAATAAAACGCATTCATTATCAAGTTGGCATTTTAATATATGATATATGTCATATGGCAACCCATTCCAGTACTCTTACCTGGAAAATCCCATGGATGGAGGAGCCTGGTAGGCTGCAGTCCATGGGGTCGCTACGAGTCGGACATGACTGAGCAACTTCACTTTCACTTTTCTCTTTCATGCATTGGAGGAGGAAATGGCAACCCACTCCAGTGTTCTTGCCTGGAGAATCCCAGGGATAGGGAAGCCTGGTGAGCTACCATCTATGGGATCGCACAGAGTCAGACACGACTCAAGCGACTTAGCAGCATAGCAGCAGCATATATTATCAGGCTTATTTTTATTCTCATTAAAACCAACATTATGAAATGATTAAATGCACCTACTCTGGAACTGGAATCCTTGACCTTGAATACAGAATTCAAACAAGAGAACTATTACTATTTCTGTAGTTTCTTTGAGCTTCAGTTTCTTCTGTAAAATGGGTTTGGTTTGGCATACTGCCCCTTCTGACCCTTATTCTCACTTTCCTGACATAAGTAATTACATTTTTCTTATATAATCTTTCAGAAATATTTATGGATTTAAACATTAAAAAATTACCAGTTCACTTACAGACAAATTTTCAGTTCCTTCATATTAGTATGACAGAACACAATCATTTTTCTTTTAAAATAGGCACACGCTATACTCCATGTGTGAATGAACCATCCTTTTTTAAACCTCAGAATGGGAATTGATTTGTTTACAATTTTCTTTTTTTTTTTTTTACTACTTGAAAAAAAGTAGAGGAGTGGTGGATAAGTGGTAAACATCTTTATACTTATGCAGCTGCAAAACAATATATCTGCATAATGAGTTTCTAGATATGATATTGCTGGATCAAGGTCTAGGAACTTCCCTATGGGAATCCTACCTCCTAATTTAAATGTTGTTACCTCTTATTTTCTATAAATTGAGGAACTAGCCATAATGTGTATTTGAATTGTATATGATATAAAAGTGTTCAATATTCTGAAAAGCTCTCTTTATTTTTATATAAATTTATTTATTTTAATTGGAGGTTAATTACTTTACAATATTGTATTGGTTTTGCCATACATCATTAGAATGAAATACTTAGAAGACATTTGATCGGCTTTGGCTGCTTATACAGTTCTTTTTCTCTTTATCTTGGTTTTTAGCTGTGTTCTTATAACCGATGCGTTACAGACAAGTTAGGAGTTGTTGCCTATCACAGAATTAGATTAATATTTCAAACTTTTCAAATATTTTTTAGTTCATAGACTAATTCAGTTTGGCAATCTTTGAAGTGAAACACAGTAAGTGATTAAAGGAAATATGGGAGAAATTTGGCAACATAGTTAATATTTGTTTATATTTGAATTTTGCATTTCTCATGTAAAATGTTTCCAATGACATATTACAAAAGAACCAATTTGTTAAGTGAGAAATTTACAATAGTGACTATGAAAACTTTCTTCTGAAAAGGAAATCTTAGAGCTTTGTGTAAGTAAATCATCTATAAGCCTCTCTTTTTTATATCTTTTTTTTTTTTCACTAAATTCATTGACACTCTTTACAAAACCATTCTGTCAAGTTGTCCTTTTGCCATTCCACACAGTTTTGACCATCTCTAAATCTTTATTTAAGTTTTTCTCCAGTGACATCCTTTATCTACTAAGATAACCAGTTCCTTTTATCTCCAGGTTTCTCAGATGAAAAGCTTAAGAAAAACTGGAGTGTGGGGGCAGGAGGGACATGACAGTCCCATTCTTTAGAAGATTTTAGTTTTTATTTTACTCAGCTTTTTATGCATGGGAGGAAAATAATATCCTGAACCATCCTGCTGCGTTCCTCTTTTTCTTCCGTTCCCCCACTTATTAAGTAGTCCTCTGCATATTCTGGAGTAAAGAAAGAAAAAATACACAAGAGAACAGTCTTTTTGTTTGTTTGTTTTATAACTAATTTCCAGTTAAAAATGTTTCAGACTACTATGAAATAATTATCTGAATCATTTTAGAAATTATTTCCTGAGTGCACATTTAGGCTTTAATGACACAACTGAATGATGAATTTGGTTTTATCTTTAAAGTCTCAGCATTCCCTTTAGGCTTTCAAAATTGCATTAACTTGCCTAAGACTAATAATTAGAGAATTGCCAACTTTTAGTTCATGAAGCTTAATGTATCATCTGCTTTATGATACAGAATTTGGGGTTTTCTCTATTTAAATTTCATCTGCATATTATACTCTGGGCAAAGGATGGCTTTGCCAGGTGATGCTAGTGGTAACAAACCTGCCTGCAAATGCAAACTACATGAGAGACTCCCTTGGGCGGGGAAGATCCCCTGGAGGAGGGCATGGCAACCACTCCAGTATTCTTGCCTGGAGAATCCCATGGAGAGAGGAACTTGGAAGGCTATGGTTCATAGGATTGCAAGAGTCAGATAAAACTGAAGAGACTGAGCACTAGAAATTAAAAAATCTGAATTTAAGCCAGTCATTTTTTAATGACTTCCTGGAAGTGTGACGTCTTGGTAATTAATCTTTGAGTTTCACTGATTCCATCTACATTTACAAAGACATTTTCTATCTCCTCTAAATCTGCGTTCCTATATAACCTAAGTGTTGTTTATTGTTAAGAAAAATGTTTTAGGATTAAATTACTAGTTATGGAATTGGAAGAGCTAACATTTACCTAGAAAAATTAACGCGATCAGTTCCTTTGTTTCTCTTCCAAATGCAGCACGATTCATTTTTTTCAGCCAATATAATGAAAAGATCAGCATTAATAAAGTGATGGGCAAACTCAGTTTTTAATTCTTAGCATTTCATATTCTTTCTCTGTGTTTGATATGAAGAGCAGACTATACTGAGAGCAACAAGAAACTTTTCTGATTTTTACTAACCCCATCTGGAGACTTCCAGCTGAGATTATATTTTTCTAAAGCTGGAGGTAGATATTATCAATTACCTGCAGTTTCTTAGTTAGATACTTTGAGTAGCTTTTAATGCCTTTAAATGCCAAATGATTGAAGATTAATACTAATTATATGTAACATATTAAACTACTGTAGACTGCTAATGTTAATGGTGACTAGCATCGTTTTTTGAATTAGACCTGTATTTAGCACCTCATTAAATAAGCATTTCACATCTTACCAGTAAGTTAAAAATTTGACCTTAGTGTCATGAAATGGTTTTATAGCCTCAGGGTGGAGAGAAACAAACAAAATCCTTTAAATTTCATTAAGAAATTGGTGAATATATAAAACAAATATTTATTATTATGATGAAAATATTTTATTTTCTGTGGTAAGATAAAACTAAAAATTAGAATAATTATTAACTAAATGTTGATGTTTAAAATTTATAAGTTTCAGACTTCAAACATGGCTTTCCAATTTATTAGAGAGATAAAGATAAAAGATAGTTTGTAGATTTTTGAAACTACCGAGATTAATAACAAAACTTACTGGCAACACAGAATGCTTTGGTGGGGTGGATGGGTCAAGAGAATGAGCTGGGCTAGGTTGGATCCTATAATCCTGGCTGAGTACTAACATGGATTGACATTATCTTATGTAGACAATCTCTTTTAATTTCAGAATATACATTCCTGTTGTCTTTGTTTCAAAAGAGTGAGGATTGAAGCTCTGAAAGGATATAAAACAACTTGTGTGGGTAACTTAGTAAACAACCCAACAAAAATCCTTTGTTTACTTAGTAAACAACTTAGTAAACAAGTCATGAATTTCTGACTTATTTTCATAAGTATTATTTTGAGTACCTCACAAAAAATGAAGAGGAACTAATTGCTTTGAAAGTTAAGCCCCGTGTACCTAAAATCTAGTCTAAGATATAATATTGATTTGTGGATTCAAAGTACTTTTATTTAGTTACTACTATGTGTCAGGCACTGGGCTATGAACTGTTGGGAGTACAAGGGAATGCTAATAGTAAATCCTAGAACCAGTTCATGAATTGAGGCAGTGATTCCCCAGAGTCCTCACTTTTAGCCCTTCTACTATGTACTGCCTTGAAGCAGGCATTAATGACAGCAAAAGGACCCTAGCTGACTTTAAACCCCTTCTAATTTGCCTCAAGTAGATTGAGAAGACAAGTAAAGGCCAGATATTGGAGTCTAGGCCACTATATTCCAGTTTTAAAGAGTATTCTATGCTTTCCTGAATGTAATGTACTACCATATTTGCTTCTGTGAAGATTGGCTCAAAAATTTGCAAGAGCCAATACTAGTGTGTTCCACTAATGCCTCCTAGAAGAATAACCAGAAGTGTACTAAGAATAGCAAAAAAAAAAAAAGATATTTAAAAATCCATTAGAATATTTCTTGATTAGTCTTCTGAGTCATTAGAAAATTAAATGTCTATCTATATAAAAGTAAACTGGACCTTTAGAGGCNGATTGGGGGCAGGAGGAGAAGGGGACAACAGAGGATGAGATGGCTGGATGGCATCACTGACTGGATGGTCATGAGTCTGAGTGACTCCAGGAGTTGGTGATGGACAGGGAGGCTTGGCGTAGAAGTGCAATTCCCAAGGTTTCTAAGTTTGGGGAAGTTGAAGTTTTCTTCCCTAAGATCTTCTTGAATTATCTGACATATGATCTCAGACAGCTTGGTGCCTGAGCCCATAATGCATAGTCCCCACCATGCAAGACTTCTCTCATTTTAGAGCTGTACACAGAGAGAGCTGGGAGATTCGGATCCCTCTGATCATGCACAGCCCACTTTTTTTTTTTCATAGAATCACAAAGAAATAAAGACACCTGGACCCAGCAATCCTTCTGCCTGTGAACTGCAGTCTGTATATCAAGTGATGCTCCTTATGGTTGCCAGAAACCTTTGCTCAACAGTGACAACAGTTAATAATCAGAGTTCAGGCTCTTTCAAGTCATTCATGAAAAATTCAAAAGTGTATATACACAATGAAAACAAACCACTCTCTCAAATACTAAACATGAAGGTATGACAGCTTTATGCTCTAGAAGTTTGCTGAAGAAGATCACTATATTTTAATGATATATATTCAAATATATATATATTTGAAATGAAGGTCATTTCAGTGTTTCATTTGCACACCAGGTGTCCAAGTGTGCAGTTGCTTGGCTTTCAGTTCATTTGCTCAGTCCTGTCTGACTCTTTATGACCCCATGGGTTGTGGCACGCCAGGCTTCCCTGTCCAGCACCAACTCCCTATCTATCAGCCAACTGTTTGACTTGGGGCACGACTAAAACTATCATAAGTATTTTAAATCTGGCTAAAAATTTTAAATATGTTCTGTATTTCCACTTTGATAGGTTAGCTTATATAATGACATGGAAGGCCAGGTTTGAATTTAGAATTTTCTCAAATTCCTTAGAGTCAAAGTAGCTAAATGGCAATGTAATTAGATTAGATTCCTAGTCCTACCCTGAGCTTCTCTCCCTTGCCCTGGCTTAGTTTCACATTGCAGGAGGCAAGAAGGATGTGACCTAATTTGAGAAGGCTCTCTTCAGCTGAGGCAGACCCTAAAGGATCTCACAGCTGGATGCTGTTTCTGGCCCACATCCCCTGTACCCGGGCTGTAAGTTCTTCCTTAAAGAGAATCTGGGCTGTATTGTTTCACATCTATTATACTACAGTGGCCAAGCCCTAAATATCCATCCCTCAGTGACAAGGCCACACTAATTCTGGTTTTCATTGTTAAGGAAAACAACAATGAGGGTACCTTTTCTGGAATCCTGCCATGTCACCTGTACAGCTCTGCTTTGGCCCAAGTACCTTCTGTGAAGCAAGCTAAGTGAAGAGAAGACTCATATAATCCTTCTTTATAGGAGTTCTGACTTGAAACAATTAATACTGCCAGTGTTGATTTCAAGATTTTGCTTAATAGACCCAACATGAAGCACACAGTGTTTCAGGGCATGGAGGGGGTTTGGTTGTAATACCCAGAGGTGGGATACATTCACCCACGGGATAAGAGTAGTTCTCTGCATATCCTATAAATATGTGGGAGCACTGACCACAAGCAAATCAAGGAAAAGAGGGGAAATGATCAAAGAAAGGAAAACCAAGTCTATAGAGTCTGGGTCCTAGTATAATACAGCTTTAGGAACTGGCAGGCTGTCACAGAGGCTGGGCAGAATCTTCAGAAAGTTATGATAAATTTTTAGTAGGAGGCATAGCCTCCCCTAGGTGACACTCATGAGTCTGCAATACACTGCTACTCAGGATGGTGTCTATGGGAAGTTAAATTTAAAAAAATTATTTTTAAAATCTGGGTGAAAATAATAGGTAAAAAGCTAGGAATCATTATTAGAAAAGGAAAAAACTATCTAGAAGTCTATACAAGGAGGTAAAAATCATCCAGATGGTTGTTTGAACAGGGAAAAAATGGGGAGGATCTAGAACAGGGGTTGCCAATCCGAGGACCACAGACCAGTACTGGTTTGTGACCTGTTAGAAACAAGGTTGCACAACAGAAGGTGAGTGGCAGGTGAGCGAGCAGAACTTCTTCTGAAGTTGCCCATCACTCACATTACCACCTGAACTGTCCCCCACTACCCTGTGTGTGTTTGTGCTCAGTCACGTCTGACTCTTTGAAGCCCCATGGACTGTAGTCCACCAGGCTCCTCTGTATATAGAATTTTCCAGGCATGAATCCTGGAGTGGGTAGCCATTTCTGTTTCCACGGGATCTTCCTGACCCAGGAATCAAACCCAAGTCTTTTGCACTGCAGGCAGATTCGTTACCACTGAACCCCAGGGAAGTCCAAAACATGAATCCAGTTTACAGAAAGTGTCCTAATTCTGTCAAATCTCTATAACCCTAAACAATGAATGCCTGTTCATATAACAATATCTTCCTACCAATATATTTTGGAAATCTATTGGTTTTATGCTTCCATTTTTGAGTCCAAGTGTGAAAGAGTGGCATAACTGCAATACTTGACAGAATCAATCTGTTCAGCTGACAATCTTTATTTTGAATCAAATGTATACAAACACAGCATACACAAAGGCAACAATTGAAAGTCCCATAATTTATCTTCTACTTCTCAGGGAGAAGTAAAGAAAGTAGCATCAAGAAGCATTAAACCTTATCTTAGGGATCTCAAACTAGACTTCCATAGTTTTTTATCTTTTCCTGCTCAAAGGGTCTTAAAATATCCAGAAATAACTTTGTTACTGTGTTAAACAGTAAATCAGGATCTGGTGTCTGAACTCAGGGTCCTGAATTCTTACTGTTCCATATTTAAGCAGCTTTTCTTATGTGTTCTTGGGGCTTCCCAGGTAGCACTAGTGGTAAGAACCTGCCTTCAATTCAGGAGACATAAAAGACACAGGTTTGATCCCTGGTTTGGGATCACCTGGAGGTGGGCATGGCAACTGACTCCAGTATCCTTGCCTGGAGAATCCCGTGAACAGAGGAGCTTGGCAGGCTACAGTCAAGTGACTTAGCACTTGGGTGAGAGACCCAAGAAGTTTCTAATTGTGTACATTTACAAGCTCCCCATGAATAAGTCCAATCTTGACCCATTGCATATCCTAGCATCAACTGGTCTTTCCTCTGTTGTGTGTTTTATACTTTTGACTAACGTATCAACTAAATGAAGAAATTCATGATTGATATAAAAGGTTGAATATTCTTCTTATAGTTCATATTTTTTTAAAATTCACAAATCCAATGGCCAAATTAGAGTTGCAAATATTATGAATGGCTAAATTGACCCTTGGGCCTTTTCTCCCATCTGTCCTAGTTCTGTTATTGCTTTGAGGTGTGTCTCATTTTTGTGCTGGCAAGAGAGTTGACTCACCAGTTGGAAAAATCTTCAGGCTGCATAGTGTGTCTATGAAATATTTGGGATTGCAAGTGTCCCCCTCTTGCATCATTTCCTCGAAGTCTTGGATTGTAACACTCTCTTATTACTATAATATGACGATAATACATTTAAAGTTTGTTAATGAGGAACTAGTTAATATATTATTCTTGTAAAATGAAAAGAATTATTTTAAAATTTTATTGAAATTCAGTTGATTTACAATGCTTCAGTTAATTTCTGCTATACAGCAAAGTGATTCAGTTACATATACATGTATATATATTCTTTTTCATATCCTTTTCTATTAGTGTTCATCACAAGATATTGAATATTGTTCCTTGTGCCATAAAATAAGACCTTGTTGTTTATTATACATATATACTAGTTTACATTTGGTAACTGCAAACTCCCAGTCCTCTTTCCCTCACCTTCTTCCCCCTTGGGAACCACAATCTGTGTTCCATATCCGTGAATCTGTTTCTGTTTTGCATTTTTGTCATACTTTAGATTCCACATATAAGTGATATATGGTATTTGTCTTTCTCTTTCTGACTTATTTCACTTAGTATAATAATCTCTAGGCCCATCCATGTTGCTAAAAATAGCATTATTTCATTTTTTAATGACTGAGTAGTATTTCATTGTCTATATATACACCACCTTCTATACCTGTTCTTCTGTTGGTGGACATTTAGGTTATTTCCATGTCTCGGCTATTGTTAATAGTGCTGCTATGAAGATAGCAGTGCATATATCTTTTTGAATTATAGATTTGTCCAGATATAGGCCCAGGAATGGTATTACTGGATCATATGCCAACGCTATTTTTACTTTTTTGAAAATTTCTCATACTGTTTTTCATAAGGTCAGCACCAATTTACGTTCCCACAATAGTGTAGGAGGGTTCCCTTTTCTTCATACCGAAAATTTATTATTTGTAGACTTTTTTTTTTTTAATGACAGCCATTTTGACTGGTATGAGTTGGTACCTCATTTTACTTTTGATCTTAATTTCTCTAATAATTAATGATGTTGAACATCTTTTCATGAGCCTATTGGCCATCTGTATGTCTTTGGAGAAATGTCTATTTAGGACTTCTGCACATTTTTCAATTGAACTGTTTGTTCTTTTGTTATTGAGTTGTATGAGCTGTTTGTGGAAATTAATCACTGGTTAGTCATATTTACAAATATTTTTTCTCAGATCGTAGGTTGTCTTTTGATTATGTTTATGATGTCCTTTGCTATACAAAAGCTTGTAACTTTGATTGGGTCTCCTTTTTATATTTTTGCTTTTATTTCTATTGCCTTGGGAGACTGTCTGAAGAAAACTGGTACAATTTATGTCAGAGAATTTTTGTCTATGTTCCTTTTTAGGACTTGGATGGTCTCATGTATTGTATTTAAGTCTTTAAGTATTTTGACTTTATTTATTGTATTTCTCGTTGATTTACATGCAGCTGTCAGCCTTCCCAACCACCACTTGCTGAAGAGACTGTCTTTTCTTTGCATGTGCTTAACTCCTATGCTGAAAATTAATTGACTGTAAATGTGTAAGCTTATTTCTGTGCTCTCTATTCTGCTCCATATGCCTGCCTTTGTGTCAGTGCCATGCTATTTTGATCACTGTAGCTTTGTGATATTGTTTAAAGTCTAGGAGGGTTTTGCCTCCTTTTTCTTCAGGTTTGCTTTGACAATTCTGGGTCTTATAACATTTCATATAAATTTTAGGACTATTTGTTCTAGTTCTGTGAAGAATTTTTCAAAGGACTAACTCTTCAGGACTGGGGATGAAGACTGAGTCAGTGAGGCCAGTGTGAAAAGCATTAAGAAGGGAAGAGTGAGGTTTTTTCTTAGCTGAAAATATGTCTCAAGACAGGCACTTACACAGACTTACACTAGCACCAATATTGCATAAGATTGTATTTGAAACCACATATTTCAAATCTTAAACAACATTGTACACACATTTTTAATTGACCTTTAGTCTTCTCTTTCTACCTGTTCTTTGTTGTACAATATATGTTCCCCTGAATATCAATAGGACAATCTTGAAATAAAAGAAACTGGGTTACTCTAGTCCATTAGAGCCTATTAAAATACACTAAATTTTTTCAGAATTTTTTTGCTTTGTAAGTTTCAAAAGCTCCAAAAGTTTATATCAAAATTACAAATGGTGTGCCAGGGTTGTACTGAAGAGAAAAAGGCTGCCATTACTGTACGTACCACAGCAGTTGTGATCAGGTGCTATCCAGCGAGGAGTGGCAAATACATCCAGATAATTTCTGGAGTGAAAAGCAGAGCTGTTGAGATGAAGATTATTATGCACTGAAAATATTCCTTCTATAGAAAGTTTCTCTCTTTTGCCTCTAGGAAGACAGGGAGAATCAACTAAACAAGAAGGGCAGTGTCCGTAGACAGCAGGTTATTTATGAATGCCAATTATGGCCCCAGAGCAGTTAATTTGATTCCTCTCATGCTTCAAAAGATGAGTAGGTGAAGGAAGTGTTTTTTATTTCAGTTTATTGCAAAGAAATCTTAGCTGATCATAGCTTATATAGTTTTTAACACTTGCAGGATTAAACCTAGGCATTGCTTTGATGTTGTTAAAGAAAATAGAGATTTACATATCACTTCAGTAGATCAATGTTAATTAAATTATGATGTAAATTTTTCAAGCTTTCTTCTAATTTTTTGACTCTTCATTGAAAAGAAAAAAAAAAAAAGAACATCACGAGTCAATTCATATCTCCACTTAAACCTCAAAGAAGAAAAAATAAAAGAAAATTAGAAACTTCAGTTTTCAGGCAAGATTCACTTTAGAAGCAGCTTTTGTTCTTCGTTGCAACTTCAAACCTTAGAACCTTACTCTAAGATGGTATTTTAGAGATTCAAAGAATCTTTCACTCACACTTCTAATTTTTATGATTTTTAATAATTTCAAAATCCTAATTCAAAGAACTGTGGTGTTGGAGAAGACTCCTGAGAATCCCTTGGACTGCAAGGAGATCCAACCAGTCCATTCTAAAGGAGATCTACCCTAGGTGTTCCTTGGAAGGAATGATGCTCAAGTTGAAATTCCAGTACTTTGGCCACCTCATGTGAAGAGTTGAATCATTGGAAAAGACTCTGATGCTGGGAGGGATTAGGGGCAGGAGGAAAAGGGAACGACAGAGAATGAGATGGCTGGATGGCATCACTGACTCAATGGACGTGAGTTTGAGTGAACTCCAGGAGTTGGTGATGGACAGGTAGGCCTGTTGTGCTGCGATTCATGAGGTCGCGAAGAGTCAGACACGACTGAGCAACTGGGCGACTGAACTGAACTGAACTGAATTCAAAGAAAGTAAGATGTACGAAAAGGAATGCATTTTGTGATGGCATTGATTATTTTATCCACCTTTGTCCTTGAAAGTACATCTGGGCCATTATTTGGTGATATTAATCAATACCCTGTTAGGCCCCAAACCGGTTAAAACATGCTTTTATGCTTTGTTATGGGAAGGGCAGAGAATGGTTCCATTTTTCATATATGACTCTACAGCACTGTACTTTATAAGAAAGAGTCTTTTGCATTTTCAGCCTAAATAGCAGTCTCTGCGTGCAGCTGTTCTATTTGAGTAACCTGATTAAAACTGAATGGTAGCTTTTTCCCAAGTCTTTACTGTATTTATGACTGCTATAATAAATGGTCACAATCTTCTTTCTCTAGACGGGATATTTTCCCTAAAGAAGCTCAGCATCTTTTAACTCTTGATACTAAAGACTTTTCTTTTCTAGGCTATTAGTGAAGATTGTTTGATCAAAGCATCTTTAATAATCAGTGGCCCACCTCATTATTAAGCTATCCAGATAAAAACTATCCAAAAATAAATATTGATATTTATTCCTGTCAATAGAAAAGGGAAGCTATTTCATGAATGGATTTAAGAAGAAAGACATAAATAAGTGAAACCCTGATATCAACATTGTTCTAGAAATATTTTTTTTTAAACTTACTCTCAAAGAACTATTTAGAGATAATGCCTCTGAAAAGAAATGTCATCCATGGATGATGTTTTGTTGCTAATAGTAAGATAAAGCCATGATATTTATTTTCTAATTAAAAAAAAAAAAAACTCTGCTACATCCTAAACTATTGGTGAAAGAGGATTTCATGTTCTGAAGTATGAAGGCAATTAAAGGCAACCAGTAGTCATGTGTGGATGTGAGAGTTGGACTATAAAGAAAGCTGAGAACAGAAGAATTGATGCTTTTGAACTGTGGTGTCGGAGAAGACTCTTGAGAGTCCCTTAGACTGCAAGGAGATCCAACCAGTCCATCCTAAATGAGATCAGTCCTGGGTCTTCATTGGAAGGACTGATGTTGAAGCTGAAACTCCAATACTTTGGCCACCTGATGCGAAGAGCTGACTCATTTGTAAAGACTATGATGCTGGGAAAGATTGAAGGCAGGAGGAGAAGGGGACAGTAGAAGATGAGATGGTTGGATAGCATTACTGACTCAATGGACATGGGTTTGGGTGGACTTCAGGAGTTTTTGATGGACAGGGAGGCCTGTCATGGGGTGGTTCATGGAGTCACAAAGAGCTGGACACAACTGAGCGAGTGAACTGAACTAACTTGAAAGGCAAAAGCTACATTTAAGCACAAATCTCAGAGTTCACAGAAAGTTAAGGTCATCTAATATATCCAGATATAGTAGAGTCTTTTGTATGTACCTGACAGGAAAGCATCCATCTTTTCCTTGAAAATATGTGCAAATAGAAGTCTGTATAGTTCATAAAATATTATTACTTAATGTCAGTGGCTAGAACAATTCTTCATATGTTGAACAAAAATACACTTCATCACTCTCTTCCTATTTAGTTCCATTTCTGGCCAATCACATGATACAAAGAGATCAACTCCTTAGGTAACTCTTTCAATCTGTATGTTAGTCATCCCAAATTCATCTTTCCAAACCAAAAATTTCTCAGTCTTTCAACTCTTTAACTAATATACACCTTAATATTGGACAACACATGTCCCTGATGAATTTCGGGGAAATTCTTGCTTTCCTTGTCTTGATTAAGAGAGATTATGGGTGCATTTATGGTTTTAACTGTCTTGATCTACTACTATTAGCTGTTCAGCTAAAAGAGTAACACTAAAGTGTTAGCTGGAGAAGGCAATGGCACCCCACTCCAGTACTCTTGCCTGGAAAATCCCTTGGATGGAAGAGCCTGGTGGGCTGCAGTACATGGGGTCACTAAGAGTCGGACACGACTGAGCGACTTCACTTTCACTTTCCCGCATTGGAGAAGGAAATGGCAACCCACTCCAGTGTTCTTGCCTGGAGAATCTCAGGGACGGGGGAGCCTGGTGGGCTGCCATCTATGGGGTTGCACAGAGTCGGACACTACTGAAGTGACTTAGCAGCAGCAGCAGCAGCAAAGTGTTAGTAATTGATTTAGCTATTTGTTATATATAGCTATATATATATATACTTATATATATACACACACACACACACACACATACACATATATACATGTATATATATATACTTTCCTAGCCTTTTTCAAATTAACTGCTGTTGAACCTTTATCCAGTGTCTAATGTAATTAAAATGGAAGAAACACTGAACATTGTGCTTTAACTTTTATTGTTGAGTATAGGTCAGGAAGCAACAGTTAGAACTGGTTTCAAATAGAAAAAGGAGAACATCAAGTCTATATATTGTCCCCCTGCTTATTTAACTTACATGCAGAGTACATTATGAGAAAGGCTGGGCNAACTGCTGTTGAACCTTTATCCAGTGTCTAATGTAATTAAAATGGAAGAAACACTGAACATTGTGCTTTAACTTTTATTGTTGAGTATAGGTCAGGAAGCAACAGTTAGAACTGGTTTCAAATAGAAAAAGGAGAACATCAAGTCTATATATTGTCCCCCTGCTTATTTAACTTACATGCAGAGTACATTATGAGAAAGGCTGGGCTGATAGAAGCACAAGCTGGAATCAAGATTGTCGGGAGAAATATCAATAACCTCAGATATGCAGATGACACCTCCCTTATGGCAGAAAATGAAGAGGAACTAAAAAACCTCTTGATGAAAGTGAAAGA